>VXBL01007069.1:912236-982124 GCA_013400195.1 Aramus guarauna | reverse complement strand
AGTTGATCAGAGGGTTGGAGCACCTCTCCTATGAGGACAGGCTGAGAGAGTTGGGATTGTTCAGCCTGGAGAAGAGGAGACTCTGGGGAGATCTAATTGTGGCCTTCCAGTACCTGAAGGGGCCTACAGGATAGATGGAAAGCAACTGTTTATCAAGGACTGTAGTGACAGGACAAGGGGTAATGGGTTTAAACTGAAGGAGGGTAGATTTAGGTTAAATATTAGGAAGAAATTTTTTACTGTTAGAGTGGTGAGGCACTGGAACAGGTTGCCCAGAGAGGTTGTGGAGGTCCCATCTCTGGAAGTGTTTAAGACCAGGTTGGATGGGGCTTTGGGCAGCCTGGTCTAGTGGAGGGTGTCTCTGCCCATGGCAGGGGGGTTGGAACTAGATGATCTTTGAGGTCCTTTCCAACCCAAACCATTCTGTGATTCTATGATTCTAAGTTAGTAGGTGAAAGTCTCCAATATTATAAAACAAACTGGCCAAAAAACACCCCACCAAACCAAAAGCAAAATAATTTCTGTATCTTCTGGCAGTGCCGAAAAGATGTAACAGCATAACTGAACTAGAATTTTGGCTTCAAATAAGATTTTTAGTCTTACTTCTGGGGTGTCCATATTTTTCTACGAGAAGAAGTTAATGGGGAAAAGAAGTTAAGGGTGTGATGAAGGGGGTGAAAAAAACTACATTTAGTCAGAAACAGTGGCATTTCACAACCATTTTACACTGCTGTGAGACAAGGATGGGTATATTTGGGGAGGAAGAGATCAGCTCTGCGACTGAATGGAAGAGCAAAATGGCACAGACTAATCCCCCAGTGCTTTCAGGTTTGGAGCGTGACATCCTGTCACGCTGCATTAGCATGCTGTAATATAGACATAGCAAAACTGAGTCAGGACAGCATGTCACTATTCTTGTGTGACTCCATTCATGGTAATAGCTGCTGGCATTCTCTCTTTTTTTGGCTACAGGGCAGAACAGTCAGCTTTGTTCCCTTTGCTCAGTGTGCTGTGTGCCGATTAACGTTTCACGAGCACCACCCGAGGCCTGCCAGAGTCACAGATCTAACCTGGAAAAAACCCAAACCCAAACCATAATACAATTGCAGGAGCTCTGCGGGCACATATTAAGGCCTTGTCAGATGAGCCCTTACAACTCCTTCAAGGAGTGCAAGGTGTTACCAGCCCTCTCGGCACCTGCGCATTTCTAATGGGCCTCAGCCAGGTTGTTGCCCCTTCCCACTGAGCCCCATTCTCTCAGGCATGTCTTCTAGGTACACTTCACAGTGCCTCGTCACAGCACGTGCTGGCCCAGTTTGATATGGGTATATCCAGCATCAAATTAAATCAGTTCCCTATGGGACTGCTGCTGCCTCAGCCCTACTCCCCAGGACACATGAATACAGTCAGGTTATGCACAGCCCTCTGCACAGTGCATTTAAAATACTAGTTTTCCTGCCGTTTAGTTACTCTGTCAGAATACCGCGTCATAACCCACACTTGAAATACTTTGAAAACAAATTTTATCCAAATAGACCAAAAAGCAATCTTGTTTCCCTAAACAACAAGCATCTTTCCGTCTCTTACATTCTCATGTCTCTGCTGACAACGCTCCTGTAAATCCCCACGCCATGAGGCCACAGCACTAAAACAGAATGTTTTTTCAACAGTGCCTACATTTCATATGGTTTGTTATAACATCTCTCAGTAACTACCATGTCTATAACACCAGTTAAATACACTAGCTGGCTAAGGAGCTCATTCCCTAAGTCTTCCCTTAACTCAGCATGACTTTGTGGAAAGCCCATTGCGATACTTAGATTATTCATCCTTTAAAGATGTTCCATTTAATAACCATGTTGATAGGCCAAGACTTCCTCAAAACTAAAAAAAAAAAAAAATAATAAAAAATTGACAACTGAAGCCACAGTTTTGTTACAAATCACAATTTTCTGATTTTATCACAAGCTAGAGATAAACTAAGGTAAATCAGATTAGCAGAGTGGAATAAAGTGGAGTTTTAGGAATTAATTGTTTTCTTAAAATGATGCATAATTAAGTATAATTTAAAAACAAGTTGAAAGCAACGTGCAAAAATGTTTAAAACTAGCCATGATTTTTTTTTGGGGGGGAGGGAAAGTGGTTGTTTAAAGGAAGCAATACAGCTGGTGGCTTATTATGCTCTTACTTGCGATGTTAAGTTGTGACTAAGGAGAGTCCTATGGAGGATAAGAGCAAGAGATCAGAAATGATTGAGAAAGGAACTTTGACCCATTAGAGACTGTTGCTAGACAAAGAGAGAGACAGAAAGACTCATTTTTCTGCTCATGTCAGGTTGGCTGCAGCCTCAAATGATGGACAACCAATTGAAGTTACGATTGCATGGTTTTGGGCAAATTTAGATCCCTTTGATATGAGAGCACCTCCATCTACTCTGATGTGGGAGTAGCCAAAATCTGCTTGGCAACTTCTCCTGCACACAAACCTCTCCCGTTTGCTGTGCTCCCAGCCAAAAGAGCGTAGGGTGACCTGTGATGTAGTGCTTTGGTGTCTGGAGAACACATGTGGAGCTAAAAGGTGCTCAGACATGACACTGGGCTGAATAAAAGGATGATGGTGATGGTAAGATCTAGATCTGAAAAGAAAAAAACCCATGTCTACAAGTAGATACCAAGGTGAGAAGAAATCAGAACTGGGAGAAAGTTAACAGGACAGGAAGATGATGAGAGGGGAAGGACAGGAAGGCTCAGAGATAGTAAGACAATAAAGGTGGCAGGGAAAAATGAGAAGAAATCAAGAAGAGCTCAAAAAACATTTGACCTATGGCCACAAGACCAAAATGAAAAAAGAGAAACTGCAGTTTGGTGTTTTTTTTTTCTTTCAGGTTCACAGAATTTCACTTTATTGTCTTTTCTGGCTCAGATTTAAATGTTCATTTGTTCTAAAATTAAAGCAACAGTAAAATAATCTGTATCTAGTCTTCAGATATGATTTCAAAATGAATGAACTGAAGCACTGAACTTACTTTCTTTTTTTAAAATTCAGGAGGAGTCCCTGAATTCAGCCAGGGCTGACCAATGGCCACAGTTGTCCTCAAACTGCAGCTTTTGATGTAGGCTTCAGTCTCCAAGGTCTGAGCTTGGAGCTCTCATCATCTTTTCCCTCTCCCTCTCATTATTTTTACCTTTACACTGAGAAGACTAAGATAAGTGGGTTTTGACCTTGTGTTAATTAGATGCCTGCTATTGCTATAATGAAGACAGAAAAAAAGCAGAAATGACTGTGATATTATATCAGCAGTTCTGTTTATACACTACAGGATACTACAGAGCACAATAAGTTTAAACCACCACATGAGAAAGCTAATACAAAAGTGAATGCCAAAAAGTCAAAGCAAAAAAATTTTTAAAGATTAATAGATTGTTCAAAATATATATTGATTACCCTCATTACATGAATTACTGAATTTAAATGCTGTCCAGTTTGGCATCAATACCTGATTTTGAAAATAAATTATTTTTATGGAAAAGCCACTATCACTACAGAAACCATTTTCCTAATGAGTATGTAAAATATTCCTGCTGAAAACCAGACCAATACCTAAAAGTTTGTAGCTGGTAGCAATTACCAAAGAGGTGCCCTGAGGAAACCTGTACATGTTAATTCCTTGCTTCAAGGCTATAAAGCAGAATCTACAGGTGGCGTCATTGTATTATGTTTGTTTATTGTATATTGTTTGTGTGATCCTGGGCCTTTGCAATTATACACAAGTCATGGAGAAGTCAAAGTTGCTTTCTGTCTTTCCACACCATCAGAAATAAATAGCATTTTTTTTTTTCCCAGGAAGTAAATGATAATTCTGCCAGCCCTCACGACCATGATAAGAGACTCCTGTAACAGCTGCTCCAGCAGCACCCATGGGAAGACTGTATACTTCATCTAATGTTTTGTCCTTTCTGGAGAAAGTTATAGCTGTCCTTGTGAGAAAAGCTGGTACTGATATTCTCAGAGTTCCCAATAAATAGCTGCTGCCTGACAATGTACACAACCTGTTTACACTTACCCTGGAGCTCTGTGGTCTATTATGTTTTCTTTTTCATTTTCATTTATTGGTGCTTCATCTCTTCATTCTCTTATCTGATCTTTCCCCAGGCCCAGTGCAGTTCTTGCACTTCTCTTATTTCTGCTTTTACTCCTCACTCATCTTTCTTTCCTGCTTCATGACCTTCTACCCTAAACCTTGAGATAAATGTCTTTCTTCTTTCATAATGCATTTTTGCGTAAAGGATCCCACACTCTCCAATTAAAAAAAAAAATGCTTTGCCCAGATGAGTACTTCATCTCCCATCAACCAGTCATTGCACCAACACTGCTCCCATGTGCGGAGAGCAAAACCAACTTTTGGACACATCTCCAGCCCTCAAAACAGAACTCAAGTGCACCTCAATACATTAACTTGGGGATCAACTTCAGGTTTAATTCTTGATGTAGAAATAAGCCTTCTACATGGGCCTTCTACCTGGTGAAGTTTAGTATTTAAGCGCTTTTGGGCTCTCCTCCTCAGTAATTTTGCGGAGACCCAGGTTGCACTTCCAGTTGAGGAGGAGAAGGCAGAGTGCTATAAGCAGTGTTTGGGAAACCCAGGCTCAGTTTTCTGCACAGCTTCACAGTAATATTCTGCCAAGACACATACAAAGACACTTTAAAGCAGCTGCCACTGATGCTTATGACTGGTTTGTAATGATACGGTGCTGGCCAGTTCTTCCAAGGATCTACCTGACTTCCTGCATGTCCATGGCATCCACACTGCAATATTGTACTACCATAAATAGTGTGTGAGCTTGCCAGTTTACAGTTCTCCTGGATATATCATCACAAATAAAATAAATGGCTACAACTGCGGAGTAGAGGTTACTCCATCCTCCCTGGTACGTCTGTGTAGAACAATATGGTTTAATTAGTTTAGGTGGACCTTCTGGAACTTCATCTGCCTCGTTCAGATCAGCTTGGGTATTTCTATGCATTTTGGCATGTAGACTGTCCCCGAGTCCCATTTTCCAATCGATAAGAGTAATAATAGCTTGCTCTTATTTTCTAGAGGACTACAAACTGCAATGCTCAATGGCATCACACTCTAGCATTACGCAAGAAACAAGAGAGATTTGCAGGTCAAGATCTCAACTGCATCTGCAGTTTTTATCGTTTGGATCTTCCAGAATAATAATATGGATACAAGCTGCAACGTTTGCACTGCAACTGATCTTGGCTTTCTCAATATTTTGCCTTGTCTGGAGCACGTGTTCAGTGCACAGTCAACCCTCTGAAAATACTGCAGAAAGCTGTAACATAGGACAGAGCAAGGAATGGGATTAATTTTAGATAACTGTTGTTATTTCAGTCCTCCCTCTGCATTTGTGCAGCTTATTTTCTTTCCCCTAGATACAGATTCCCAGCCACCCACCCCCCCCCATTCTAATTGCACAAATAAGAGATGCCTAATACTAAGAGAAATGTATTGCCAGGAAATCTGCAGGTTCAAGACAGGCACGTTTCTAAGAGCAGAGGAGTTTATCTACAGTGTTTCTGTAAATCTTAAGAACAGTCATCCCTGCAGTAACTTCCAATTTCTTCTGGAGTATTTTAAGACTGAAATAGTGACATTTCATGTCACAAAAATCCAACAACAGTGTTGAATTGTGGTCATTGGTTGGTTAAAAATTACTAACCCATGCAATGCAAATTATTTAGAAAACCAGCAAGCTCTGTTTAAAAAAAAAAATCTTAGAGAAAACATACATGATTCCAGATCACAAAAACTTCCATTTGGGATGTACTGTTAGAAGAGGCTTAGGTACAATTTTAACAGTATTGTTCAAAACCATCAATTCCTTTCTTCCTATCCAAAATCTCTAAAATCACAAATACAATATCTATGAATTAAACATTCAAGAATTAGAACCCCCCCATAATAAAATATTAAAAACCTACAGATATGGTGTTCTAAAAGAATTAATTTGATAAAAGTAATACTTGTTTTTAGTACATTTAAGCCTTAAGGACTCAAACTTTAAGTCTTTCCTCTATAGATATATCAGCAAGATTTTAAGTAGGAATCAACGTTCTGATGTAATCCAGTAATGTCTGGAGCTGGTAACTGCGTAGTAAAGGATGTTAATTAAACAAAGCCATTTGCAAACTTCATGAATTTGAAGCAAACTCAAAGAAAAATATACAATATTCATGTCTTTATATTTCTTCAGTATGCTAAAGCAATACACAAGGCATAGCATGCCTCACACATACATTCAGATGTGTTTGTAATAGTATCTGCACACAACTATTTGCGCTGTGACAGCACTTGGTGAACGGAAAGCTGCGTCCCCAATAACAGTCCCATGCTGGATCACTGCCACCGTAATATCACCACGACTCAAAATTGCAAAGTGGTTTTCCAGCCTGGTCTCACAATGCTTTTGCACTTCTGCAAACGCTCTTAATAGTCTTCTGCAATATAAATTATTTTCCTCCTCAGGCTTTTCTCTGTTGTGAATAACTTAGAACAGCAACTGGAAGGACTACACGGACCCTGAACCAAGTTACACCAGTCACGTTTAAGATGAACCCCTGTGAGATGTAGTCAGATACTACAAGCAATGCTAAAAACCATAAGGCAGGGAGAGGGGCCATGTTCTGTGCTGCCTGATGCCAACCAGCTGGAAGCCTGTGACTCCTGCTGCCTGGGGAGGTGGGAAACCACCTCCCGTTTGCCAAGCTGTTGCCTTCCTTTCAGTCACATCTCTCTTCAGCAGCAAACCAAAAACATACTATACAACTCCTACGTGCTGAGATTTTACATTTAAGTTCCACTTTCTATTTCTCCATGGTAGCTCCTGGTTTGCAGGCTGGTGTCACAGGACAGAGACAACATGCTATAAAAGAGTGGGAAGAAACATGGGCAGGAGCATGGGGGAAGACACCAAGGCAGGAAGGAGAAGCTCCTGGGCCAGAAGGGCATAGCACCCTCTCTGCAGAAAGCAAAAGCAGCTGAAAACAGGAGAGAGAGGAAGATGTTAGGCAAGGGAGGGCATAAATTCCATAGCTGGGACACGAGACAGTGACAAGGCTGCTCCTGCGTGGCCTGGGAATGGACACCAATCACTGAGGCAATGCGGGACTTGGGCTCTGCAGAGGAAAAGCAAACTGGGTAGCCTGGAGGCACCCGGCAACAAGAGCTGAGGAGAGGAAGGAAAAGGAGGGAGCTGCTGCAAGTTGTCCATGAGGGAACGGGGAGAAGGCAGGAAACGCAGCTTCAGTGCCAGCATTGCCTCAGTGCTCCTCCTGCTCACCCAGGCATGTGGCTAGCATGGCTAATTTCCCAAGCAAACAGCGCTGTTTCAACAAAGCCTGCTCAAAGCACCCAGCAAACAGCTCCTGCACTGGGAGCCACCATACAGAGAAATACTTTTTGAAAAAGCAGCTGTCAAGAACCGGCCTCAGCAAACATGGCTGTAGGTTGTTGAGGGCTACCCCTCAACAAAAACAGTAATGATAAGTGTAGGACAAGTGCCCCCATGTTTTATTGAGTATCTAAAACAACCCAAGCACAGCATGCTTTGCCTCTCATGTGGACATAGAAATCTGGGCACTTACCAGCTAGTTTCATAGTTTCTTTTATTGATCTAAAAGACATGCAAACTCCCTATCAAGGGCTTTTAATCACAAGCTTTCTCAGTGCACTTTCTGCTCCCACGTGAAACTTGGTGGATATCTTTATTACTGTGTACTACCGAGGGATGAGAACATTGTTTGCACTCCATAAAATAATAAATGTGCTCAGCATGCTCATCAGCACTCCAGCCTGCCTTGGACAAAGGCTCCAAGCTCTGAGGTTCTCTTTATTTAAACGTGTTAAACCTATTTAATAGGTTTTAATTAAACCCTTTAAAGCTATTTAAACTACCAGATTGTCACTCTTTGATGGTGATATATTTGTCTGTCCATGTGTAAGATAAAAGGTAGGAGTTACTAAGAGTTATTTTATAGTATGAAAAACAAACCACCACCCCCTTTGTGTTAGTCATGCTAAATCAATTTGAAAGTGTTTTTAATGGATGTAGTTTTATATAGAAAGAGCTTTTTACATATTGTACATTGCTGAGTAGAGCAAGAAAAAGAGAGAAAGGAGAGCCCCTTCCCCTGCAATGGGAAAGAACAGGATTGTTGGTGTAAGTCACTCCCACCCAGAAAGCAGAGAGAAAACTACGTCCTTCTCCGGGTAACGCTTACAATGCTTTTTCCTTACCATGCTATTTGCAAGCCTATTTTTGTTTCCCAGGAAAGAGTGTGTTTGGGTAGGCCCGATATAAAACAACCAGAGGGGAAGCTGAGCCCAGGTCAGTCGGTAGCTCTTTACAACGTGTTGCAGCAGTTAGTAAAATCATAGTTCTTCTGCTCTATGTTTGTGGTCCAAATGCATCTCCAGCAACATGACTAATTGTATAACTCAGGAAAGGGTCACTGCAGTGTCTGCTATGGTATATTTATTTTTAGCACATCCCGGATCAGCCTAGACACCCATTTCAGCCACACCCGCCCATGCCACACTGTTCCTGACAAAGCTCTGAAAGCCTCTGGAGCATCAAAAACCTGTTGCCATCAAAATACTTTAACTGAAACACTGTAAATTGCTTCTATAATTAATGTAATTCGATGCTCAATGGAGTCCCTCTTCATCTTTTCCATATTTCCTAGGACAAAGGTTAAATAGTACAGAATATCCCAAAGGGAAAGCCTGAAGTGGAGTACAGTCTCATTGGAGTTACATTACATGCAAGGATGAAGGATATACTTTGAAAATATCTGATTTCTGTAACTGGCACATATAGCTGATGAAGACCTCCTGGTCTGTGAATATTTTGTGAAGCTGATTGGTAGAAAATTCAAAATAACATTAATATTCAATCTGATACAACTGCTAAGCTCAGATGTGAAATTGGAATGCTTTTCTCACACACTTTATGTTCCAAAGTAGGAATTAAAAAAACAAAGTTATTACTAGGACAACACTTGAAGCACAGGGTCAGCACTAAGGACATACACTATCAAAGAGCAGTGGGAACTGTTGTGATAGCCATGCCAGCATCCACACTGATAACCAGCTTCCTAGTGGAGCACAAAGTGGACCATATTTAGGATGCTCAGGCTTGTCAAAACCCCAGGTCCCAGTCAGTGCACTGGGAAGTCATGGAGACCTGGGAGCTGATCATCTCATGTCGGTGAGCAGCTATAGGCATCGCTTGTACTTTTATTGACAATTAGCGTCATTGACATGACAATTGCAGCTATTGTGAATGAGCTGTTCCATTCCTAATCAAATCCTTCTGCTCTTCTCCCTTGGCCATTTCTTCCATAAATGATCAATCCTCATTTTCCAGTTTTTGCACCTGAAAACAGTATTTTCTGCCAGTTCTTGGAAATGCAAGGTGAATGCAATTAGGGAGGAAGCAGAGTGCATTACAAGAAAGCGTCACTAAGCCAGTAAGATCAATTGTGCACTAGTTCACCTAGATTCAACAGCACTGAGACACACTAGCCATATGATGCCATTAGCACTGGGAATGGCTTGCAAGTGGAATTAATGGTTTCCTCTGAAGCCACTTGAACTAGACTGGATGAAATGCACAGAGAACAAAAAAAACAGTCCTGCACCAGGAGATTTTTTTCTCTAATACCTGTGCTATGTCCTTCCCTTGCTGTCATCAGCACATCTCGGGGGTTGGGTTATTTGGCATAGATCTTTAATCCTCTTGTTACACACTGAAAACAAGAGTTGTTGCAAGTGAAGCCCAGCAGTTTGGTAAATACATTTGCTGCCTTCTGAACTACAGCAAATATATTAATACACATAATATATTTTTATATGTTAATATAAGAAACCTTCCTAAAGGGAACCTAAAGCTGTTCTACTGTAATAGCCTTTCTGGGCAGCCAGCTTCTGGTGCTGGCTATAATTTCCAATATCTATGTGTTTTGCGGCAAAGCAGAGTTAAATTCCATAGGACGTCCAGAAAACTCTATAGTTGAAAGAGTTCAGTAGTTTTCAGAAAGAGATTTTAACAGTCCTGTGCAGAAATGAGTAACTACAATTGAACCGCATGCTGGCCTGAAATAATTTGTTTCAACATGCCACAGACTTCAGCCTTTATGACCATCTGCGGGAGTCAAGGGGAAACGAGGTTTGGACAACTTGGCAGGAGTTTCAGAGAGTCTGTAATTCCTGGGGGGGAAAAAAAAAAAAAAAGCCCAGATTTTGGCTTTTGGGGACTTTGAATGGCAGTAGACATATTAGCCACGTATCATGTCCAAAGTTGCCCCTCTCTACCCAATGTGACACATGGAATTTGGGGGTGAAAACATTTGACTTTTTCATTTATTGCCAGAGCAATCCTCAACTTTTTTGCCGTTTCACCTAACAATGTTTGGTGATATTTTTGCTTCCACAGCCTTTGAATGAGTTCGCAAACACTGATATTTACATCATCTATATTGCTGTGATATATAAGCCGTGCTGAGATGAAGAGGGGTAATTCATCTGTCAAAGAAAGATGATTTCAGACTGTCCTCACACTGGGATAGATAGCACCACACACATTAACATTTAGAAGGTTATCAACGCTGTATTTCAAATAATAGCCTAGACTCAATGTTGAGCATGCAAAGATGTAGGAAAACTAGAAAAAAAAAAAGAAGGAATATCTGGGGCTCTGATCACTTCAAATAATTATCATGCAATGAAAACATGCCCTAACAAATAAGTTCGGTATTTTACAGAGGAAAATAATGCGAATCCTTGGCCAGGAAGGTTAGTAAATCTCCTGGCACCGTTTTCCTCAGACTAACTAAAATCCAAAGCTTTTGCTATTCTGATCAGTTGTTGCCTCAATACCAAACATTTCCAAGCCTAAATATGATATTAATCACCTGCTAAAGATTATGAAAGAAGAAATCTGCAGGAAGCAAAAACATCTCATTAATATAATCAGGGATTTAATTGATTTAACCCTAAAGTTTTGATTACACTGACACTCCTCAAACCAAGTACCACACTGAGAAATCATGACATGAAGACAAACTGCATGTGCTTTTTAGAACGATTACCTATCTTGTAGAAATCTTCAGCCAGGCAGGCTGGTGTAGTGCTCCCATCCCAGCAAAACGCATAATTTCATTAGAGTGATAAGACAAGGCAGAAAGGTTATAGCAGATAAATACAATGCAAAACTATGTGCCACTTGCCCTATGGTTTCAGTAACCTGAGATGCGTTGCTATCTACAGCATGCAGCTAACACCCAGGAGCATGTTAATGCCATTGGAAAAAAGAGATTAAGAATTGTTGTAAAAATACTCTATTGATAAATAGGCTAGGATTTTCACCTGTACCAAAGTCAAGCAAGTATCCATTTTCCACATAAAAGCAGTCAGAAAATCCTTGTCCTGTTACTAGTTTGAAAGGTAACCTTTGGAACATTAGCTAGTTAGTCTGACCTGAAAGGGGCTGTTGTCTAGCCTTGCCTGCTGAGAAAAAAAACAATTTGGAATTGATTTGGACCCCTCCAGACCAGCCTCTGGCTGATACAGCGTGCTGCTGTTAGAGCATCCAGGGATCCACTTTCACAAGATGAATGCCAAGGTATCACTACCTGATAGCTCCAGTGCTGGGACAATAATGGTGGTTTGCATGGCAGGCCTGGGTGCGACTCAGGGTTTTGAGTCTTCTGTTTAAATCTGGGACACCTATTTTTAGAGCGCTAGCTGAAACCAAAAGTAAATGTTTGTCTTCTAGGGGAGCCAGGTCTTTAATTCTTGACTGTATTTGGAAATAACAGCTGTTATACACACAAATCCAACATTGTCTCTCTGTTTAAAGAACTGCAAAATAAAACCATCGAATGGTCTTCCTTGAGTTGTCTCCGGAAAAAAATACAAACACCACCCCCTTCTTCTTCCATGAGGAACACAAGTGATAAGGATGTCTCTCCCATGTGATTTTACTGTGGGGCCTTACTCAGTTTAGATTGTGAAGTTAGCCTGGCTACTGAATGGTACCAGATAAAATACTCCCTTTTCTACGTTAAGAATTTCTGAAAGATTATTTTTCATTTGTATTTTTGCAGGTTTTTCACACAGGACTCGGATGTATAAACAACTGGAGACTGAAGTCAAGGTCCTTTCCTATTTAGAAAAAAACTACAAAACCAACACAAAACATAAGCCTCATCAGTTTGGTTTTTTCCCTAATTTATAAAGGAGTAAATATTAATAAGAATTTTAGGTTTTAATCTAGATAAAAGAGACAGCTAAATAAAAGAGAAAACATTCTGGTAAATTTTCAGAAGAGAGAACCATTTGCTGGGCATGTTATATGACATTATGTATTCTCAGGTTTGGAGCAGAATGCTGCAGGCAACTTGCCCTTCAAATTCAGTTTCTATTTATTTTGGCTGCAAATCATAATCTCTTTATCAAGCAGGTATCAAACCATCTGCTTCTAGCCTCAGCAAATGCAGTAAATTTGCATTTGGGTTCGGGGCTAGAACAAGGAGTTTTCTTCTGTCCAGTAATAAATGCACCTTTAAAATCCATTAGGCAAAACTGGCCCAATATGAGAAAGCTCTAATGAATGAAAGGAATGTGGCAGCAGTGGAAATAAAACCAACAAACAAACCACCCCCCCAAAAAAAAATCTGTACAGGAGCAAAAACTCAATTAAAGGCTACAGTAAGCTCCAGCACTACAATTTGATTTTTGAGAGAGCTAGTCTTGCAAACTGCTAGGAATGGCGGAAATACCTAAACCACATTTTTTTTTCCACAACAGGCAAACTCTCAAGACATTCAAAGTTTGGGTTCAAGCAAGCTAAAGGTGTGAAAAAGCCATTGGTTATCTAAAGCCTATTTACATTTTTCAAATTTTCAGAGATGAGACAATGATCCAACTGTGACAGTCCGTGCCTTGCTGGTTTCTCCCAGAGCACAGCCATGAATAATAACCCAGAATGAGGGGAGAACATGCTCAAAAGCTTTAACTCAAAATGTTTAATTAGTATTTAATTTTAAAAATGCTTTTTTTAAAAGACTTGAAGGCTTGTGAGCTGAGAGCACAGAAGATGGAAAAGGCTGTCCATCTCCTCTAACTAACATCGACAAGAGCAGAGTTCAGGAGGTCGCAAATGTATGTAATCACCACAGGAGCCCTGGTTTAGCAGAACTTTTCTCAAGCTATCAGCCTGGGAGCTGGGATTAATCTGTGTTGTAGGGTTGGGATGATGTCCCAGGCTCACCAGCATCCCCTTAATGGGGAATGGGGTGGGAAGCACGTAACTTCGGGTTGATCCACAGTGTAACGGAACAGCTCCAAATTGCTTCAGTGGCCTTTGGACCAGGCTCCCAACACCAAGATTTGCTCCTACCTTTCCAAAATGAAAGGCACCCCTGTTTTTTTTGTAGTGCCATCAATTTTGACAAGAGCACTCTTGGAAAAAGGTACTGCTAGCTATCAACAGGGGTCACTAATCAGGCATTAATAAACCCACCCACCATATGTCTACAACACAAGACGGTACATTCCAGTCCTACATTTGAGCACCTACCGCAGCCAGACTGATGCTAAGAGGAGCACAACCCCACTCTTTTCTGCTGTCATTTCTGTGAGAAAGAAACCTGGGTGGCTGAGTGAGAAGGAAGCTGTGGTGTGCTATAATCACTTTGTGGAGGACATCTGCTATGCCGTGTAGTCATAGCCATGCTGTATTATACGGACAAGGCATAGGAAGATGAAACCTCTAAGCACTTACATTATAAGCACATGCCAGTTCCTCTCCCCTCATATTTTAGAAGAACAAACTTCACCTTTACACATTTTAAAAGTAATAGCATCTTAATGCAGACTCAAGAGCATTTACATTTGATTACTAGCCTTTGGCAATATATTCTTTAACCCATTCCAGTGCTGTTTGTTATTTAAAGCTGGAAATGCTATAAATCAACTCAGAAAGCATTTCCATTTGAGATACATTTAGGAGCAGGTAAGAATAAAGGGCAATATGCCAGGAGGACTGAACACCTTGAGATGAGCATGAAGGAACTCCTGCTTTAAGCATGTCATTCAGCTCTCAAAGGGTTGAGAAAAGCCTCAAGAGGAGGGACAAGTTGTCAGGAGGCTATCAGCCTCCACATCTGCGCATAACTGAGCCTCTAGTCATTTGCTGGCAGAGGGTAGATCCCACCAAATCATTAGAGACTTCTGAGGATGCGAGATCCCAAGATGAATTAGAAAATTACCAAGAAAGCACTGCCAGCATACAGGCTGAAGACAAAGCACAAAATCCGGAAGCCCCACAGGAGACTTGCTACGTTCTTTACTAACCACAGTGCAAACATCCTTGTCCACTTCTGCATGATTTACAAAAGATACAAAGACAAGCAGCTTGTCTGTATTATGTAAAGAGGCTGCAAGCCCACACATTACTTGTCTCAGTAAGTTTTCAAGACAAACTACCCCAAAACCTGGGGGAGGGAGTATTAAAATGCCGGGGTGTGATTTGACCTTCTCCAAATTTTACTGAGCATAATTTTAAAAAACTAAAACTGTTTCTAAGCAACTGGGGAAATTCTTGCTGCTGTCTCCAATGCTCAAGAAAGGGAGACTGAGCATGAGGGAGACTGGTGTCAGCCTCCTTACCAGCCACACCTCTCTTCAAATTATAAAATCCTGCTGTTACAGCCCAGATGTCCAGGACACTTCAGAGAATACAAACAGTGGAAATCCAAAGACTTTGGTACAGCCTCATATAATAGACAATAAAACTGCTTCTGTCTTAACTGCATCTGTTGATGCATGGGGCAGCCCGAAGGAAGCTTGACCAGATTATGTACTTTTACTTTCACAAGGTAGATAGAGACATACTCCAATTCTCCCCACACATATTCTTCATTTTCCAATGTGCATTTACCAACAGAATTTCACTACTGTGTCTACCCTGCAATAGAGCATTTAAAAAAAAACGAACAACTTTTACAGAACCAAAATCGTTCAGACCAAATGCATCCTATACAAAATTTGCTTATTCACTGTCATCAGTTCTGTTCTGTTCATATCATGCAGAGGAGGGAAAATCCTTTTTAAAGAAAGGATTGTATAAAATTGACAGAATTCCTCCCACCTTTGCATGTTGCTTTCTGATAAGCTTTATGGACTGTTGTGTTAAATATGCTCCTTTTGATCCAACTCCACTTTTCAGAAGTTGTGAAATTAAAGGTTTAACAATGACAGGAAGGCTATTTTTACTAGGAGTAGCAGACAGAGAATAAATAGTACCTCAACACAGACTTTCAGGGCTTGTACTTACTTAACATAGTTTTAAAATCAGTTCTTTTTGAGGCACAATCTTATTTTTAATCTCCTTTATTGATTTTTTTTTTTCTAACAGCAGTAAGCCCAAGCAATAGCATAAGCTACACCACAAAGACATTTCTAGATTTTAACATAAAATCTGAGCAAAAGTTGATTAACATTTTTAAGATCAGTTAATCTCGTATTATCAATTTTTTAACTTCTCATTCATAAAATTCCTTACAGGCAATCTATAGGCATTTGTGGAAGCTTTGGTTGTAAGTATTCACATCAGAGGGCCAGCAAATGGCAGTACAGAAAAAAAAGCAGATTTGATTTCAAATGTATCTTTTGACAAAGGTGATGATAGACTGGCCCTTGTTACAGTTTCTCTCACCCTTTCAGGTTTTAATAGTTAATACCACTTTAAAAGCATGGTCTTTCAAGCTGAAGAATAATCAAAATAGCAATTCAGTGACCATATGAACACCACACGTTTGATTAAATCTGTGCATTTGAGAATAATTTTAAGAAGATATTGCACTCAGTAACTAATATTGCCCCTAGGCTTGCTTCCCTCAATATTTGACACTCAATAAATGCTGTAACTCCCTGTATCTTTGGAGACAAAACTAAGATAACTTCTGTAAGACATTCTTGGCCAAACTTACCGCTGGCATAGTGCCAGGGAAATCCATCAGGATAGACTTGATTTGCAAGAGCAGTATTTGCCAGATCTGACAGACATTTCAATTGACCCCCTTAAAGCCATCTCTACAAAAGATGCTTGATTTCAAAGAAGAAAAACAGAAGAGAAAACCTTTGTAAATATACTTCTGCTTTTAACTCCTCTCAGATTGAGGAGCCTCATGACATCTAGAAAGAGAGCTGTCACAAAAATACAATAGCAGGAAAGTTTTTCACAGAACACATATAACTCAACTACCAGTTAGTATCTTCTTCTCCTCCAACACACAGTCTTTCAATCACTAAACTCTGTGTGTGTGTGTGGGGCGGGGGGGGGAAAGCATCCAGCTACTGACAGCTAAGCTTTTGCTCACAAAGATGTGACAAGTCTGTCCAAAAAAGCCAAAGAACTTACCTCCCACAGTGCAAACACAGAGTACAGCTAGGAAAAAGAAGGCAATCCCCAGGAGCTTCATGTTTGGTGGTGGTGCTGTCAGCTCTCCCTTGCACAGCTGGGCAGGGAGTGCTCTCTCACTTCGAGGCAGGCCTTAATTACTCCATGGAAAAAGGTGTGTAGAGACTGTGCGTAGCCACTGCCCATTCCTGCTTATTTTGGGGACTTTGATAAAGAACAGGAGGAAACACAACATACTCCCTCTGGGAGTTCAGTACGGAGGAGATTTATTGTTTCAGTCCTTACAGGAACTCCTTTTCTTTGGCAGTGAACTGTGTTTTTGTTAATACATTATTTTGTTCTTCTTCGGACACGAGGTCAGGAAGGTTTTTGAACAGAAGCAAATCTTTCTTTGGAATATGCTATACATCACCAACTACCATACTGTAGCTGGGGATACTTTTAAAGGGGACATTTATGAGCAGCAAGGAAGCCCAGGTAGTGGGGGATAGCGTAGCCAGGAACAGAGGAGCAAAAGCAACAGGAGCCCTCACCTGGCTTTTCTTTGTGTTGTGTAAAGTTGCCTGGGTGAAAATCACAGCTGCTTCCCTCTAAAGGCAGAGAGATTGCTTCCCTGAGAGCACTGCATTCCTGCAACTGAGAGGATGCAAGGGGCCACCAGCGTAGGGGGAGGAAGTGACTCCGGCAAGGTGCCCCAACAGGGAGAAGCTCTGGGCTCTGCAAAGTTAGGACTGGGGTGTGTATTTTTTCCTTTAAATGAAAATCAGCCTTTTTTTTTTTTTTTTTTTCCCCCTCCTTTTCTTCTTAATTTGAAAGTTGCAACTAGCCTTGACTCTGTCTGCTCCATCAGTCACGGAAAGGGTTTTTTACTCTTCTGTACAGATATTTGCTGTGCCATGGAGTGAGAATACGGTCCCCAGAGTGAACCCCTTACCTGGGCTAACAAGCCAGTGCAATCACTCTTCTCCTCAGGACCACCGATCTGAGAAACCTTGGTATCCCTCCTTCTCACAGCCATTTCGCTGACTTCTGTGGAAGAAAGGCAAGCAGAACTCTAGAGTTAAAGGCTATCAAAACATGATCTTGTAATACACTTGTGCTCTGTGCCTTAACGATTTAAGGCAGCTGATGGCAATTAATCACAAAACTTCAGCCACAACAAGAATGCAGCGCAATGTGTTTGCTCATCTCCCTCCCTGTCAACTCTCAGGAAAATTTGGCGGAAAAAATGACCTCACAAACAGCCTGACTCATTAAATAGTCACCCCTACTTACTGCAGTAATTAAAATATTTTTTTTCCCTCATGACTGTTTCTCGCTATAGGGGGGAGTTTTGGAATGGCTTCACATGCAGGAACTCCCAGGAGCTAAGCCACAGTGCTGCTAACAACATTACTGTTTTATTCATGGGATGAGGAAAACGGTAGCAGCTCAGCATCATGTGTGGAATAACTTTTGTTTAGTTAAAGACATTGCATTTCTACATACTACATACATCCTCTGCCTATTGTAGGTGACAGAAGCTGGTGCTCAGTAGAAATCTGATGGTGGACAATGAATTTCTGGCACTTCATTTGGACAAACATTAAGTATTTTCATCCACAAGAGATGCAAACATGTCAGTTCTCCTTAGTGAGACTGTGTTTTCACCATCATTGGAAGGGATCACACAGTAATACAAACTTGACTCAGAGTAGAGGTGGGCCACACAATGACACTTTTGTCAAGTTGACTGTAGCATATGGCAGGGAGTTAGCGCCAGTGCTTTGTTTTTACGCTAGCTTTGTGCCGACATAGGACCTAAAGTTAGAATGGGCTAGAAAAGCAGTAACTACTGCAGCAGAAAGCCTTCAAGTAAAAAGATAAATCTAAACATGGAGAGTGAATTCATTCCAGGTTTTGAGACCCAGAGAAACTATCTGCATGCCTAAGAGTATTGATTCGTTTTAATGTTGTTCATCTGAGTAGAACCATCCCAAGGAGTCCTCAGCCCACTGCTGCTGAAGGTGATGATTCTGGTGGTTACCTGCAACTCACTGAAGGCAGAAAGGGCACAAAGTGTTGCAGCCCTGCAGTAGCTTACCCATATCACAGGTACAGGTGTGGAAAAGGCTCCCCAAGCTCATGCAAGGGGTTGGGAGGGAAAGAGAAAGGGCCAGGTGTCTTTGCCTTACACCATGTCACACAACTCGAGTTATACCTTAGAGAGTGCTAAGGCAACTTGCTGCCTCCCCGAAGCATCAAGAGAACTGTGCCACTCTGAGATACTCACTCAAGTCAGTATCAAAGGCAGCTAACTTTTGCTAGATCAAACTTGGTATGGCTAACAGCAGCACGCACAGTAAGGGATAATAGGAATAGAAGGAGAGCAGCTCAAATAAAAAGCACTAAAAGAAAAACTGGCCAAAGCTGAGTTGTAGCTTCTGGCTTGGAGTATCTGAGCTGCAGAAGTGAGATTTTCACAACTCTTGTCCATGGAAACATTTTTTTCCTTCAAAAAGAAATCATTTAAGGTTTTAAAAACTTCCAGCAATCTTTGTAGCAAAAGATTATTCCTCTATGTGTTCACTGAACAGAAATCTTCTCTTTTCCTCCCTGCCAGCAAATAAGTTTTCCTTTATTGAATAAATGTTATTCTTTCTTTCCTCAAACCAAGAAACGTAGCTTCAGTGCCAACGTGTGCTTTGTTTTATAAAGAAAAATTTGGTCATCGGTACTGCTGCCAACTGTGGTATTACTGCCGGTGCTGGAATATCTGGAGTTTCACTTAAAGCCCCAGAACAAGTGACTGTGTGACAGTCTCAGTATCCACACTTTTTCAGCTAAGATTTTAGCCCTCCTAGTTGCAGAAGAAAACTTGAAATGACCGAAGAGCACTCTAGAGAATGAAAGGACTCTCTGTTTTAAAATACTGTTATTTTGTAGTCCAATAATGGTTGGGGTAGCCTGAGTTATATATTTATTTTTGCCAATGTGGTATTTAATTATTAAAGGGAAACCATTTATTGCCACAGTGGATTTGCAGTTACAGATTTATTGGTCTCAGGCTGTATTTATATATTCTTTCTTAGTTCACATTGCTTGGAGCAAAACATTGCCTTTTTATGCACAGTTCTCCTATGAGGTTCAAATAATCCCCTTCAGATTTACAGAATGTAAAAATTTTACATATCTTTCAATATTCTTGAAGCACCACTGCATAAACCAGGAAATAATATGGACAGCCATGCTGCCCTGCTGTGGGCTACTGGCAATTTCAAATGTGGGTGCGAAGAGTAAATTTGTCAAAAAGTCTTTACAAAGGCAAAAATAAAAAGATACAAAGATATAAAAAGATACGAAGATACACAGTCTTTGATGATTTACTAGAGTGAAGAAACAAACACGCTGACTAAATTTGCCAGCCTTTCCCGTTGAAGCTTGCTATCCCTTCCACTGATGGTTATTTTAACTTTACAGCAGAATGATAGAAAAAGAGCAAGATAATCTCAAACTCCTATTGTTTTGCTACATCTGTATTTCAGCAAATATATCTAAAGTGATATTTTATCAGAAATTACCTGTACATTTGGTTATACTCCCATAAACAGAGTAAATTTACATTGAAAAATGCAGTTGTAACAGTATAGAAATACATTGTTTAGTTACGTTTTCCGTTCTTCTTAAATTGTTTTTTTAAGTACTTGTTTTACTCTATTACATATATTAAATTTTAATATAAAGTCGAACTCCAAAGAACTTGAATATAGCAGTATGAAACCAAGAGAGTTTGATGTTCATGTACAGAAGTTACTCTGAAAAGTCATGCTGAGGGACATTATAAAATGTAGGTATTTTGTTCTGCATTTTTTTATGGAAGCATTGGAACATCTCAGGAATAGAAATGTCAGTACCCAAATTCCTCTGCACACAACAATATTAAAAATATTAAAGAACAGGATCGCAAATGTATTTAAGTGCTTAAAAAAACCAAGATAGCCACCTTTTCTTTGTAGCACGGAACTGCTTAAATGTCATTGATTTGATTCAGAGCCAGCTGCTAATGTGAAAATTTCCACTAAATCGCTAAGTGCCTAGATGCCTTTATGTAGGCACTACAGACCAAAATGCATTTAGTCTGTATTCAGTACTCTTTTTGTGAGAGATATTTTCAAGGCCAGATCTAACAGAATTACTGCAACTCTGGCTATCAGGCTTGAGTATTGTTTATTTGCAACACCAACAGACTCTGTAAGGATATCTGTTGCTGCAGAGCATGTTTTTCCTACTCTTTCATACCTGGAACTCTACTGATGTATTAGTGGAAGTTCAAATATGTTTGCAGGATCTGGCTCAATGTTTATTCACTTGCAATTGATACAAGTCAGGACCACATTTGTAGAAATGTAGTTGCCACTGTGCTAGACTGCCAGATTTCAAAGGATGTTTGAGGTGTTCAGTGGATACATGTCACTGTCAAAAGGGTGCAGCAAATTGATGCTTCTGAGTTACCCCAGTCCATCTCTCTTACTGTATGCTACCGTTGCTGCTGCTAGCAAAATACGAGATAGAAAGGTGGCTCTGCACTTAATTGTTTCATGTTCCTGTTCCCAAAACTGTATTTCCATCTTGAGCCACAGTTTATTTCACTGTCTCATGAGTCTTGGGTATCAATAAAGACAGTCTCATTTTTGTGCTCAGTCCTTATTTCCTAATCCAATAGACAATATATTCTAAAGGAAGGACACCAATTCACCCAATGACTTGGTTCACTGGCTTCAGGAGTTACTCAGATCTGGATTACGTAGTTGAAAAGCTGTACGTGGCTGTTTTTGTTGACCACTCACCTTGTGGTTGTCCCTTAACTTTGTGAGCTCCTCACTTGGAGTTGCAATGTGCTACTTAACAGCCAAGGTCCTTCTAAGGACACCATTCTAGGTCTATTCTTTCTCTAGTGGTGAGTTACTGATGTATAGATATTTCAGTCTTGCTGGTCAGAGAAGCTTAAGCAGTGGCAGAGAGAAGAAAGCTGTGGAGGGAAAGGTACTGCTGCCCCAAGTTATATTTCATGCTTACATACACAGAGTCAAGAGAGGTGGAAGAGAGAGACCATAAACAGTCATTGCAGGGATATAAAAAAAATGTGGGCTTGCATACTTAAAAGCAAGGAACTTCATGTCATGTAAAGACTCACACCAAATGTGTTTATAGGCTTTGCATCCTGTCCTGAGCTAATGAAATGGGAAACAGTGAGTCAGTCTCAGATTCTCATGTTATTTGAAATGCATGGAATGATTATATGGTTGGCTGTCTCAGAGGAAACAAAACAGAAGTATGTGTTTGAACCATGCCTTAATTTTCCAAAAGGCTGAATAAATCCGGCTGCTATCTAGCCAGACATATATCTTTGTCTTTGTTGTGGTAAACTGCAATAAGCTCATTCTTCTTAGGCCTGGTTAAAAAATAGGCAGTAGCATGAGACTGCAGTGGACCTCAGTACTGAAAGCGAGATGTACTTTCTGTTCCAACCACACTTGTCAGTTTTCCTGGGCAAGATGTTGTTGGACATTAAGCTTCTGCAGAGCTGAGTTTCTGTGGCTTCTCTTTTCCATTTGGTTTCCTCTGTACAAGCAGTGGAAAAATGTATCAGGTTTCTCTTCAGTCCCATGAGGGGATACTCTGTGCGTTGGTCTGTCTAAGCTATAGTTTTTAACAGTGTCAGCTTTGTTTTCAGACCACTAGTGCCAGAAAAGAACATCTTAAAACATTATAAAATATCTGATTATAAAGAGCCTATTGTACTGAAATAAAAGTCTTATAGCTTTCTCAGCAGCCAACACGATGGCTACACTAGTATCCCAGCATCTATTACAAACCTATGTTTTCATCCACTCATAAAAGAAGTCACTGAAAAAAATGTGTCCAGATTCTTTATTGCCCAGTTTTGTTTCTGTTTGCCAGCACTGTGAGATTTGGGGGGCTTGGGCTACTTCTTAGAGGACCCTGGGAGCTTCTGAGCTGCAGGACGTGGGGCTGGAAAAAGGGAGGGTTACAGGAGATTTGGCAGTTGTGCAGAATTTAATGTTGGGCAGATAGAGAATATGCAGGAACTGCTGGGCCAGCACACTCATTTCCTGCATCTCTTACTCCGTCACAAAAGTGAGGTAAGGAGACGATTCATAATGAACAGCTTTTTCTGGAACTCATAACGAGTAGCCAGAATTCACATATTACGAATTTGAGACAAAGTTATGCTCCAAGACAATGTCTAGGAGACATTTTGTTGCACAAAGCTTCTCTTGAACTTCAGATAGCTTCTCTCTTGGCATTTTTCCTTGTGCTTTTTTTTTTTTTTTTCCCCCAGCTATCTACCATATCCTCCAATCCAACTTCCAGCATTGATAGGCTTGAACTCTTTGTGGCTTAACCTCCTTATCCAGAATAGCTATTACTGCTGCTCCTCAGTGTCTGGCTTCCCAAGCCTTCATTCCTTTGGTGTATTTCAGACTTCCTGTTGTCGCTATCAGAATGAGTACTGCTGGCAAGCACTTTTTGACACATGCAAAATACAATGCATGTCCGGTCTGATAAGGAAACAACATTGCCAAGAAAAGTGGGTAAAATCTCCATGCCAAAATATAGCCCCAGCATTTCAGCTTCTTAGCAGACTGTGTATCTGCCCCTTCACAGATATCATAAACATTTTCCTGTTTCTACTTTCCAATTTATTCAGCAATACAGAAGGGACTAAATGCTTTCCACAGCATGTAATAGTTAGGCAGTCAAGTAGCCTGAAAATAAAAGCATCTTGGGCACCTGCTAAAAGCAGGAATTTCAGATCATCCACAGATAGCTGGAAAATACTCAAAAACTTTCACACATACATGCTTTTGGTAATTTGTTATATTGCTGGACAGTTTATCATCACCAATTCACATTCATCTTTGCTTACACTCATCTCAATTTTTGTTCCAGACAGCTGGGATAAGACTAAAACTTTTTTTAAGGAAAAAAAAATACACACGCAACCAACCAACAGATAAAAACAGACTAGCAACGTTCTGTGCTGCCATGTACTGTACTTAGGACTGGTCTGTAGCAATGGAAAATGCTTGTAGCATAAAAAGCTGTTAATAAACTACTACATATTATGCCAATCACCTTTTTTAAGTAGCTTTATGGTATACGCTGTCATATATTTGGAGTTATAAAACGATGCTCAGGGACATTAGCACCATGGGTGTTAGCAGCAACAACACTGTATCCCAACTGAACATTAAAAAATGCTGATTTGGAGATAAGACCTATGCAAGTAATTTTGGGGTACCATGAGAAGATGTCTAGACAAAGAATAGGTTTAAAAAATTGTTTCTCTCCTACATCTCTCCATGAAGAACAGGACCACATACAACCTACATATGCTCTGACAAGTTAAGACAACATATTTTCCTTTACAGTTGGATCAGGTTAGGAGACTGTTAATCCTCATGGCTCAGCTGAAAAGCAAAAACCCCAGTAAGCTCCAGTAAATCAACTGGAGTTCAGCACTTCAGACACTGAAGTTAATACTTTATTTTCATTTTTATTCAGTACTGGGAATAGCAGGTGGACATCAATTGCTTCTACAGACTAGTTATTTTTGTTTCTTGAGGGATGGGGAAAGAAGGGAGGAACAATGACAAGGCTGGGACAATGCAGTCCACACAACTATAGTTTCAGGCTGAGTACTCTAATCACATTTATGAAGGAAGCAAGCACTCAATAAAACTACGGCATATTGTATTCATCTGACTTTCCACTGTTTGAATAGTTTGGCTGAAGACAGGGAGTACTGCCATCACCGGGAGCATGTAAAAACAGGTTAATATCTGTCGGAGATAATGCACCATGGTTTGTGGCAGAGATCTGATTCCCATTTCTGTAGACCCTTGCTATCCTGAGAATCTATGAGGTAGAATTTTAGTCTGGAAAATGTATCATTTATCAATTTATTAATCCACTAGTTATCTAACTTTTGTCATCACCCACAGATATGGAGACCCATTTTCAGCCTGCCTGTGCAGACCACAGCTGGGGAGCCCGAGCCTTTGTCCATTAGAGTAACAAGGTGAAATGCAAAGTCTATCAAAGGCTAGCTGAGGTGGCAATTCCTCTCATGCAGACTATCAAATCCATGCATTAACAAAAGAGGGGTAGAAAAAGCCAAAACTTGTGAAGTGACATGTTGTACCATCAGATTTACTGAAGTAGATGTAATGAGAGCACGAAACTCCTCCTTTGCCGAGGTACTACTGTACTGACAGAAAGTTCAGTTTTGCAGAACAGCTTCATCTGCATTAAATGTAAAGTGTTGGCAATTGTTCAAGTACTCATTGAGGAAAACAAAGATTTTTGTTTAATTTAATTGGTATAACCTTTTCCTGTCACCTTCATTGCACAACAGAGCTTTACAAGAAGAGACTGTTTCAGCATACCCTATAGCTGCTGGAAATCACTATAAAATCCAATGCTTGGATCTACTGTACAACTAAGACTGGATCAGCTGAATACTTGAAAGAAAAAAGCATTGGGAAGTACACACGTTTCAGGAAGTAATATCTACACGAGTACTGCTCCAGCAGAATATCAATGAGCCGGGGGCAAGAGGAGCAATATCTCACTGACAACCCAGAGCCAGCCCCTCCTCTTTGGTCCCCTTACTTTGATCGAGTACTTTATAGTAATCGCTCCTTGCTTTTTGGGGACGCGGGGAGGGAGGAAGGAGGGAGGGCTCCTGCACTGCAATCCCTTGGTAGCAATTGATGTTAGAAAGACTTGTGTTTCCTTGGGATCCTGTTGTTTGGCTGGGAGGCCCTGGGGTGAGTCACTGAACCACTCACCACAAAACAACAGGAAGAGTCACAAAATCCTTCAAGAATAACAATGACTGGGAAGTGTCTTCATCCAGGCTAGATTGCTGGTTACTGACAACATTTGCAATTGCATTGGAAATATGCATCTTTCAGGCCATATTTTTTATTTTATTCCCTCTTCTAAAATGGATTTTTTTTTTCCCAAAATCTTTCAAACAGTAGAGCTGATGGAATACTATTTATCAAGCTGACTATTTAGTGAGCTTTTCTACTTTTTGTTGAAAGATTTATTTGATAAAGAATTTTTTTAACATTTGATCATCTTCAGAGCTGGTGATATATAACCTTTCAGTACATGTTTTGGAGAGTAAATAGCAATATTTGCTGAGGAATCTAACCAAAAATAATGTTTTCTGGTGTTCAGCCAGACTCAATCTGTGCTCAAGCCAGGCCAGATCTACTCTCTAGCCAAAGTTACGTGGCAGATCCTTCAAACCCTTCCAGACCGGCCTAATTGTGCTCACAGTGAAGTCAATTAAAAAACCCCAAAACAACCTTTCACCAATTTCAGTGAGCAGTGTAAGGGCTGATGACTGGAAAATTTTGCTAACATCCATTCTAAGCTTATTTTAGTGACAAGTTAACAAATCTGTGCTTTGAGTGTGTAATGGTTATTCCTGTTAAATTCAGCTGGACATCTTAACATACAAAGTTAGACATGCAAGTGTTCATAGAATCAGGCCCTGGAGGAGGAACTGTGGCACATGAATAGAAGTCCTGTATTTTTATTTTCTGCAAATTTCCTGCATTCTACTCCAGCCTCATATTGCATTCCCATATTCCAACATATTAGTATGCTGGCCTGTCTCAGAGCAGGAACTACACAGAATAGGGATTATCTTTATTTCTGTTGGGCATTTGCCCAATTTATGGGACAGAACGGAACCTGGAAGTTAGAAACAATACCACCACCAACAGGAATTTTCCATCACATCAGATCTAGGACCGAGTTAGTTGTGAACTCATGGAACCATTGGCCCTTTTTCTTCACTGTGCATGAAAATGAGCAGGGTAGCAGGGTACAACGCAAAAACACCTATCATGTTTGCTTTAAAAGGTAAGACAGATGTGATCTACATGTCAACCAAAGTACCTGATACTGCCCTTCTGCAACTCAGCTGCTCTTTATACAGGAATCAGTTGTCACTTAGAAGTACGTATGACCTTGCTAATGTGACCTGCAGATACCCAAGTGCCCAACTGTTAGAGTAACAAAAGAGTACCCCATTGCACATAGGCTTGTCACAGAAATTAGCAGAGAAGGCACTTAGACTAACATGACCAGTTCTCCTTGGTTTGTGCACCTCCCATAACACCATGAAGCTAAAGACTTGCCTGAACGCTTGTTTTTGTCTTGCTTTCAGTATTCCAAGACTTTTAACATTTTGTTTCCCAGTTCTCAGCAGTTTTTATGTGCCTTGCATTTCTCTGCAACAAGCATTGCTTCTGTTTGTTTTTTCCCCTCTCTGTTGCATCTTCATACACTCAAATTTCTCTTCTCCCTTTTGTACCTGCTCTGATAACAAGTAACATTTTCCTTGTTTATACAACAGGCAATGCAGTATATACTCAGCTGGAGTGGGTTCTGACCATATGACTACCTGGCAAACCTACACAACCAAGGTCTCACTAGCCAAATTATTCTCTTGATGATCATAAAAACAAGAAAAATAATTGGCCAGGAGAGAAAAAGGAAGATAGTGCTCACACTTCTGCAGCTGGCTGATATTCCTTCTCAACTTACTCTGGAACATTAGTTCAGATGTGGAAAAGCTGGGGCTATTTTACTGCTAAAGTCCTCCCTGAGTTTAATGCAGCTATCACCTTTTGCCAAATGCATTTCCTTGGTCAGTAAAAGCAGGGAGAGCTGCTGGCAGCCTTCAGCCAGTATTTCTGAACTCCTGCAATGTTCGATGATGGGCTGTGGGATAGGTGAGGGCATATGTTTTGCAAACACTATCTATTAACACAAGACATCAGGAGGAGTCTCAGGCTTGCATTTGGAAAAAAACTTCACAAAAATAAAAATATATAAATCAGGAATGGGCTAAAACTCAACATCAGCATGCTTCAAAAGTGGATGCTTAATGTTAGGCTCCTAAATCCTTTTTAGCCACCAAGATTAGTAGCTTGATCTTTGCTACTGGTAATTGCCCAGCAGGTTCTGGGAAAGTAGCTTATTTAGGCACCTAAATATGAGGTTTAGGAGCCTAATTTAGTCTCTCAAGCCTGAAATCTTGGCCATGTATTCTCAACCAAGGACCAATAAGAGCACCAGGATGTTCAGTTACTATTAGAATTTTACTTCCAGGTCAAACACAAAATCACAAGGGCTCTAATTTTCTAGTTCCATTTTAGACAAACTCCCAAATTTCACCATTGCTGTAGTTACTCTGTAGGTGGAAGACAGAAAGGATGGCAGGGTCCATGGCAGAGCCCCAAGCACCAGAACAAATCCGGGGCCTCAGCCTTGCTTCCTTCCCTCCTTCCAGCTTCTTGTGAAGTTGTCTCAGGTCTGGCTGCATTTCCCCCAGTTGCTTCCTTCCTTCCCTCTCATTATCTGTGCAAAAGCCACTTGTGACCTATCCATCTGCCTAGCCCCCAGTAGGGCTCCGTGGGCTCCCACGCAGCTTTCAGCCCATGCCGTGGCACCATTCCCACCTCCTGCAAGACAAGGGACCCCACAGGCCCCAGGTATCTCATACCCCAACTGCTGAAACTACCTGCCTTTTTCTGCTGAAGAAGTGGATTTGTCTCTCGTGTGTAACTGGTAACAGGATGCCCTACAGGGAATTGGAAGATAAAAATAAAAATAAGCTATTTCAATTGGCTACTTTTAAAGAGGCTCTGTTTTCCTTGTCAAGACCCTCTGGAACACAGACAGCATAACTCCAGAGCATGGATACACTTGAAACCAAAGCCTAGGCTAAATCTTAAGCAGAAGGCAAAGCCAAACCAGAAGCACAAATCAAAACCAAATGTGTAACTCTATTCCTAGAAAGTCCTCTTTTTAAATAAAAAAAAATGTAATTACGCTCTTATTTTCTCAAGCCTCGCCCATACACAAAAGCTGTAACCGTTTTACTAACCCCTTTTAGAAGCTGATTTTTATTTTAATTAGGACAGCCTTTTTATGTCCTTTTAGGTTATCCTCAGAACACCTTGCACTGATTTGTCTTAATTCATTCCTTACAGACCAGGGCAGCTTTTGTCTCTGGAGTCCTCAGAGTGAACATGCTGTATATTTTTCTGTCCGGATTTTTTTTTAGTGACTACATTTGAATAATTTTACAAAGAGTAAGAATCCTTCTGAATTCCTTAATTTAATTTAGTGTAAGACTTGTATGTCTAAAGGAATTCATGTAAGTCATCCTCTGCAGGATTGCGACGTGGACTGTGGGATAACAGCGTTGACTGGTCGTAAGAGAGGTAGGGAATTAACCCAGTGGGGCACTAAAAATAGCATGAGGAAGAAGCTTTCTTGAGACTGTAGCCACCCTACTCAGTGAGTAGAGCAAGGTGGCAAACATTTTTGCTGACACATCTTAGAAAGATTACAAAACAAAGATTAAAAGGCAACTGATGTGAGCCTAAAGCCTTAAATATCCCTTAGACAGAAGGAGAAAACATTTTCATAGGAGAGAGGAGCTCCTACTTTGTAGAATGGCTTTGGGTTTATTTCGAGAACTGCTGACCCTCTGAAATCCACTGTAGCAGAGCTAGCAGGGTGATGAAGATAATACGATGAGGATGACAGTGTGAGACCACATAGATTAAGTGAACAAATGCAGTGCTCTGATGAAACTGTATTTTCAAGAGCTCACCCACACAGTTGCTCCACAGATTTTAGTGCACACTTGTGCCCAAGTACAGAGTTAAGAAACTTTGCAGATCAATTTTCAAGGGCTTCCCGTTGGAGCATTGCCATGCGTGCAAGACTCACATCGTGAATTCAGGGATGGCCACATCCCGGCTTCAGTTTCACCATCCTTGTTGGTAAAATAAAGTTAGTAAGCTGGTAAGAACTATTTAGTGGAAGATAACTGCAGTAGCTGAAATGCAAGATGAGCTTGTTCTTTGCTAACAGGGCTGATTTGGTGGAGATTAAAGAGCGGTTTAATATTCCAGCAAAGGAAGCTATATGAGCAAACATTATTACAATTGTGAAAACATCCCCTCTATGATTTGCTTAAAGCAGAGCCCCACAATAATTACCAGGGCCTTATGTGTGTTTTCAGTTCTTTCATTAGTCAGAGGCTTAACGAAACCTCTCAAAAGAAAGCAGGAAGGGCTGTGTGCTGATTCTTGGTGATTCATTGATTTCCTTCCTTCCATCCCAAGCTAGAGCTTTACTGGACGAGTCTGTACGGTAATGTGCATAGCACTGCAGTCAAGTAATGCCCAGCACAAGATAGACCCCCCAGCCTGTTACCCGCTGTCCATGGGAGAGCAGTGGCAATGCAGCATTGTCGTCCACAGATACCCCCAGTGCCTCCTGGTGAACTGTAAGGCTCTCTGAGGAATACCTCTCATTTTAAGTGGCACTCTGCATTAAATCAGTCTAGGGGAACTCAAATGTGTACGTGGCTTAAATGAGCTTGTGATGGCTGCAAGGGTATAAATAAAACAGCATTCCAAACTGTTCTGAAAAGGTCCTGCAATAAGCTGATTTCTCCAGCCCTATCCCAATGCCTGATTAAAATAAATAAATAAATAAATAAATAAATAAATAAAAACAGGCAAGGTTATGTTCACAACATATTTCATAACCATGAAACACATCAGGATCCTCATGTCCCAGCAGAAGGGTTGCCTGATAGTCCAGCTGTGTGCCTGGAATTTAATTGTGTTTTGGCTTGTGTCTTTGGAAGCCCTTGATTATTTATGGTATAATTTTAACAAACAAGGTCAAGAACCGTTCAAGGTGACTGGAATAACTTTTCCAAGCTTCTTGTGCACTAAGCTCTAACTACCGATGTGTTTTTATTTCTGGTCAGAGTAAAATCAGTAATTAGATGTATCACTGCAGTCAGCCATAGAAAAATTATGGAAATGGTGACCTCCTTTAAAATTTTTGTCTGAAGCAATTGACATTGGGGAAGGACTCCCACTGGACTGGGGGTTACAAGTGGGTTTTGGTTTAGATTATACTCTCTCTATACAGCACTTCCCTGACCTACCAGTGTGGAAATCCAATTGACTTGAGAAGAAACAGGGATAAATCCCTGCTGAAAATGCCACCCTTAGTCTTCGTTTTATCTTCAAACAACCCATGTAAGCTTACTGAGACTATTTCAAAAGAAAGTTTTAACATATAAATACTAAAGGCAGCTCCACAGTTTCACTGAATTGCTTTTTCAACTCATCATTCCTTTTATATCTTGGCTCTTCTTTTGTAGCAGGTTTTACACAAAACAAACAGGTTAAACATTATTTCTGTGTTACAAAATGAGTGCCGTAATTCCTCACTACCTAAAGTCAATTAGAATTTTCTCAACAATGTAGAAAGGGGCAAAACCTGGCCCCTAATGCCTGTAACACTTGCCCTGTTAAGAGCCATGGTGAAACAGCTACTGAGATTAATGGAAGCTAGAGTTGCCCTGAGGTTCCTACATCCTTTATTTGCATTGCAAGAATGATCCAACTGCCCTGTTATATTTTCCCTCTCTTGAACAGAATCCTATCCCCTGTTCTTGTCCAGACTTTTCCCTGTATCCAAAGTTCCATATATTCAATTTCAGAGTCTTATCACCCACTTTGCAGTGGCATAATGGCACCCTGTCTAATAAAAGGACATGGCTCAGCTCTCAGCAAAATCAGTAAAACTGTTTCCATTGAGATCCCAGCAATGCAAACCAGACACAGATCGCTAACTGTGAGCCTTCCTCCATGGTTCCTCTGCTCTTCAGCCTTGAATTCCTGCAGTCTCTCAGGAATTCTCTCTGCTTTTTCTTGCAAAGCTTTCAAAACAAAACTGATATAATGATCTTTTCTCTCTGCAGTTCTTCAAGGTTCTTTAGACAGAGCAACTAAATGGCGAATGAAAGAAACCTCCAAACATTTGGCATAATGTTTTGTAAACAGAGGTCTCATGAGTGATGTTGTGAATAAAATAGGGACTGCTAAACCAGGATAGGTGAGTAGTGTTTCTGCTCCTCTGTAATTCTGTGGATTATGGCTCACACCTAATTTTCAAGCATGATTTCCACATGTTTTCCTCGAAATCACTAGCTGAGATGCTGGAATTAGCTATGCACAAGATTTTTGTTTTATGATTGTGGAAGTGAAGGGTAGCTCTAGCCCTGGCCTGAACATGAGGGCAGGACACAAGGAAGAATCAGATACCCATGGATTTTACACAAGTGTCACAGGACATTGGAGCCACTGCTAAGACTCACAACGGACTTCTCATCCGTCAAAGGTCCATCACAGCCGCAGAGATTAAGACAATACCACTGAAGTTGTTGAAGGGGACATACAGACCCAACTGTACTCTCTAACTCTGTTTGTCTGTATTTTGCAGCTCCTTGCTCCTGGGAAGGAACGCCTTGCTCTATTCTTATTTCAGACCGACAAAACTTGAATTAAATTACTTAGTGAAATTTCTGTCTGCTCCAATTCCATCACTTAGATATTTTGTAGAGAAGAGAAAATCGCATATATGTTCTAAACAGACTGAGGAGCTCCTCACTTATTTAAGCTGGCTGCTTGATATCACCCTCCCACAACCTTGTTCAAGGTACCAGTAGCAACACTGTCTAACCCTACAGGTGGAAGTCCCAAGTCACACATCAATTCGCACTCATTTCCAAATCCCACTGACTTCCCTTACTGCAAGTGGCTCAGGATGTGATATCACATGTACAGGGGATGTACCTCATTGTGTTAATGTGTATGTTAGTATCTTTTTAAGTAAATTAATGTTTCAAGACCAAATACCATCATTTTTCAGTGTCAAATGCAATTTTTTAGTTAAAATGGTGGTTAAACTTCATTCTTTCCTTTTTCTTTTCCTGCTGCAACCCTTCCATTCTGATATCAAAGATTCCAAGCTTTGTCCTGAAGGAATTTTCCTAGCAGACTTGTGTCCCAAATACTAATACCATTAGTATCATCCAAGCTGGATAATTGGCAATCCCCAAAAACCTGATAGGATCTGTTGCCTATATATTACTAGCTCAGGGCTATGTAATAGCAAGCACTAATTGATTTTCTTTCTTTCCAGTCATACAAGTATAAAATATAGTTAATAATTCCCTCAAGTCATTTGTACGATAGTAAGTATCTGTAGTAAGCATGCTGCCACCACAAGTAATATCTTTGATATGCTTTCTTCCTAGGACAGACAGAAAAACATCATTCTTCATCTTGCCATTAAGCACAGACTGGAGATTTAAGTATGTTAAGCCAAAACTCAGACTACAGTGGTACATGATGTATAGTAGAAGGGACTGCATATACGTGAGTTCCATAAAAAGAAAAAGCAGACACTATTAAAATGTAATGATCAAAATGCTCCTGGCTCCCACTGCACTCAACTACACTTCACAAGTCATACCACACAGTAATAGCTACCCTAACAAAGCTTTGTACAGAAATTGTGGCATAACTGAGTTGTGGAGTTCCAGGACTTTAGAGCTGGTTAATTGGACCTTTAAAAATGTATTAAACTTCTACTGAAATGCAGGCTGTAATAGCCCCTGAAGGAGAATATCTTTACGTATTTATGTATATAAGTGTATACATGTATTAAATATATAATAGAAATATTGCTATATAAACATATTAAATAAGCATAGAGTGAAAAACACTTTTTACAGAAACATAAATGAGTATATGAAAGCAAAAGCAACATGTGTGAGCGCAAGATGTACATGTACAGCAGATTATTTTGCACAAAGACTTTAAAAAGTACAAGGTCAAAGCTTTTTGTTTAAGGAACATTCTACAGCATCCCCAAATAGGATGTAAACAACATAGCAGCCACAATGAAAGGCTCTATCTCCTCAAATAAACAAATGATGTTAGTTAACAATCATAAGAGACCAACAGAAACTGAAATAACGTCCCAGATCTTTTAGACCAGTTGAGCTGTGCTGGGTGCATATCACAGTAGGAAAAGCAAGCAAATCTGGCACTAACCCAGTTTCCTTCTCTCAGAGCTGGCTGGTAGCAGCTGGAGTGATTCTGACATTACTCTGCACCGTGCCAAATGCCCGCTGCCCTCCTGGGCCAGCATGGCAGAGAGAAGCCATCTGGATGTAAGAACAGCCTCTTCCTCTTCACCAGATGCTAACACAGGACTCCTTGGCTGTTACAGCCAGGATCGGGCCACTTGGACCAATGAACTGAATGCATCCCGCAGCATCCACGTGGGTGTAATTACTACTCTGCATATAATCGGTATGTTCTCTATACTAACCTCCTTCCATATTTAAATGGAAGTGTTTATGGCCATTGAGGCAGGTGGACCAAAGCCTGACTAAATCTAGAATATGCAGTCTCAGATTAGGCCTATGTCCAGCAAAGCTGTTATTTGTATAACTACAGAGGTGTATTACCTTCCACAACCTTTTCCTTTTTTCCTTTCTTATTCTTTACTCAGACAAAGCTTGTGGGAGTTTCTCCTGGGACAAGAAGTGAGCTGAGTGCTAAGTTAAACATTCCTTTGTTTCAGGTAGTGTTCATTTTAAGCGATATGTTGTATCAAATGTATAAACACTGCATAAACATACACATCCCTACATATGTAAAAGTTGCAAGCCAGTTCATCACAGTTCATCAGGAGGAAAGCCAGGAAGACAGCCATTACTACTGCGTAAAGCAATGTGTAGGCTGCAGCACCAGTCTCTGTTTCCATTAAATCAACACCTTTCATAAAAATGCAGATAACATCACAAAAAATACAACAGTGGGGATTTTCAGGTGGTCAGCCCTGGCCTGCCTCTAATTGGTGGAATCAGAGTGCTGAAAATTGTCTCTCATCCAGGTCAATCACCCCAAGATTGTTGCTAAATTGCATCACACTTCCAAATGAGGAATGAAGTCTCTGGAAGGGGTTCCTGCTGCAGAGGTGTAGAGTCTCTGCCCACTGATTTCATGAGAAGTCTGATCAGGCCCAAAGTCAAATGAGGAGAAAATGGTCTTGTGTACTTTTGAAACTTCCTTTTGCTTTCAGACATCAGGGTACAGAAGTTCGGATGGGTGAATAGGGGGACCATAAACAATGATCTCTGCTTCCATATTTACTTAAGAATGCTGTACTTGGCAGAGCATGTTTCCAGTAGCAGAAAGCTCACTTCCTCGTGTCAATATAATATTTGGCAGTTAACACATAGTCCCTGAAAAAAACCATGGCCCAGTTTGAACACAGTGTGCAAGGTTCTACAACGTTCAGATGCACGCTAAGCTCTTATTGACAAATCTTACACCAAATGTGCAATACGAAAGAGAGAAGGCTTAGGCACACAACCCAAGCAGATTGTGGGCTGTTGTTCTGAAAACACTGACAGCAACTATTGGAATATTTTCTTCACATACAAATGAATTGCAATAATCCCTGAATGAAGACAGGCTTTTGGCTATTTTGTGAAATAAATATTTTCCTTGTATAACATTGCCCAGTGGATTAAAAAGCAAACAAAGTACAAGCTTGTGCCTACATTATCTAAAGCTCCAGGATCCCAGGAACCACTGTCCTGTACAGCATCACATGTGCACAGCATCATTAAGAAATGTCAAGGCCATTTTTTACTTTACTCCCTTCATATACATAAAAGAAGAAACATTATAGTCACAAAACCATCCGCCTATTATACCTCAAAAGTATGCCGTTTCCTTGAGAAAAATCATGAATTCTAATTTGTTTTTGAAGGAAGTAATCTTTTTTCTTGGCAGATCTGATAAAAATAACAGCCCATGATTATCTAATCTGAAGGTCATGTCATACTCAAATAACTATCTACACAGTGGATGGAAATTCTTCTGTCACCACCCATCATGACAACCGTCGGCAAAATAAAAGCAATGCTGCTGCCTGCCTTCCTGGTACCATCCCAAATTGTCTGGATTGTAAAAATAATTCCTAAGACAAAAATCTGTAATATGTGGATATGCCAGTAAACTTTCAGACAGGAGAGAAAGAGAGGTCAAGAGGAACAGAGGAAAAAGGAACTTCAGTAATAACCAAATCTTTGCAACTGCAGGAATTTAGTCATGCTCCATTTAAGAAAGCAAGAGGGGAGGGTGGCATAACTCTGAGGACCCAACATGTCACGCTGTGAGCAGATGCGTTAGCAAAGCCTGGTCTTCCAAAAGTCTGTGTCACTTTCCTCTCTCCCTTTCCACCTCCCATACCTTTCCCTCACCCTCGCAATGCCTTCATCTCCCTCATCCCAATCCCTCCCCACGTGCCCCCACTATGCCAGACCCCTCTTACCAGCACTACCTCCAGCCTGGCCACCTCTCCTCAGCCTGGCTCCAAAACGCACGTGGGGTCGTGGGTGACGATTTCCCCCACGAGGGACGCGACTCCGGGGATCTCCATCCTCTCTCTATCTGCTAGTTTTCATATAACTCTTTGAGGCCTTCGCCCTTGCTGCCAGGTGCGGGTGAAGTTACCCACGAACCCAGGAGCTGCTGGGTGAAGGGGTAAGAGACACGCATGAGGTGGGACGGTGCAACCCGGTCTCCTGAGGAGAGTTAAATGAGTGGAAACCCTGCCCGGGGCTTGCTGACGGGCCCTGCCTGAGCTGGTGTTCATGCGGCCAGTGCCTTCAGGCACTCCTCGCAAAACAAAACCACGAAGTAACTGTATTATTGAACACATCTCTTGTTAACAAATACCAACAACGCTGAAGCATACCTTAGCAGCGGTGGAAGCTGTGAATAACCAGGCGTGTCCAGGCCTTGCCGTCCATCCACCCCGAGGGCCAGATGCCGCCCCGGGCCAGGCCTGGCTGGGGCCTGCTCCTCCCGGCCCCGCGCCGCCGGGGAAGGGAACAGGAGGAAAGATGGGGGTGCTCGCCACCGCGGGGGATAAAACACGACGGCTGTCAAACTGCAGGGTGTTGCTTCTCCGAAAAAACCCCAGACAGCTGGTTCCTCGCAGCACCTTGCAGAGGGAAGGTGCTGCCGGAGGGAAGATCCCTGCTACTTCCCCGGCCCACAGCAGGTGGCACCAACATTTAGTTAAGGTTACAGCCGGGCTTTTTCGGCTTGCGGCGGGCAGGAGGTACTGGCCGCTGAGCTGAATGACGAGGCCTGTTTGCTGAAGTGAATGTATCATAAAAAATACAAAATAAAAACTGCGTTCCTTGTCAGTACTTGAAAAACCCTCTGTTTTTTATTCTGCGTGCTGCCTTCTCCCTTGTAACATGCAGAGAGCCAAAAGCAGCAGCTAGCTGTGGCTCCCGGGCTCTGACTTCAGGCTTCATTTTTCTCTTAATCTATTGCTTAGATTGATTAGCTCCCTCTAGGTTAACATGTGGTCCTCATGTTATTAATTTGCTGCAAAAGGAAGGGGAAGACTTGATTCACTTAAGCCTTTTCAGAGCAAATCCAAGCAGTGTAATTGTTAATTAAATCACCTGAACTAATTAAACTATTTGAAAAATTAAAGCGAGCCAAAGGAAGCGAGAAAGAGAAAACTTCTCCCTTCGTGCTCTTGACTGAAGTGCGTACCTGAAATCATAGCTGTGTTTTCCTCCTTTGAGCTCTTGCTGGTTTAAACACAGCATTTCCCCAGATCTTTTGTCTTTGCACTTGCAAACCTGGCAAGGAAATGGCAAAGAAGAAAGAAAAACCTTGCATCGTTAATGTTTATGTAGACAGCCAGTGTTTGCCCCACAGCTGCAGCAGCAAGGTTTTTGTGCAAGGGCTCCGTAAGCCCTGTGTCCTGCGTTGGACTTGGGAGCGTACTAGAAAGCCAGTTTTCTTTGTATTACTGCAAAGACTGTGTGGGAAGTAAAGAGAGGAACAAAGGTAGAAAATTAATTTAAAAAAAAAAAAGACTTGATCCCCCATGATGTCCTTCTGCCAGGCAGCTCCTGGGGCTGAGGAACCTGAACCAGGGACTTGGAGAAGACAGGAGAGGAGATGCTTCCCCCTCAGCGAGGACCCAAGTGGCTTCATCTTGCTGAAAGCTGCTGGTGTTGCCCAGGCCACTTCGTTGATCAAACCTTGTGTACTTGATATCAAAGAGCAGTGGTTTACACTTAAGCGGTATCTTTAAACACAAAGGGCTCCACATGTCTTTACAGTCTTTGTATCTGTATTACATCACCTCCTGCTGAAATTCAAACGGATATATTTGATATGCAAAATAGCTGTAGTCTAATTAAAAGCACTGCAGCTAGATTGATCTGCATGCAACACTTGTATCCAAAGATGATTTTATCCTGTATATTTTTTATGAGTTAAACAGTGGTTGTATGAGAGGATAACCACATCATCTGGACACAAATGCAAGGCAGAAAGATAGATCATGATCTAATAGTAATAAGGAGAAATACAGTCTAATCATACAGAAATACAGTGTAATAATAATAAATATTACAGTCTTCATTCAAGAATTTGTAATTTATGTCCCTTTTGGATCAAGACCACAACAGTGCTATCACAGTCATGTCCCATTAAGAATTCAAGACACCCTGCTAAGGAAGACCACATTTTGTCTTCTGAAAGGAGTGAGAGGTGATTTTGCACAGAACCAGTCAGAACAGGAACAATTACTAAAGGTTTACTCTGTAGTCAGTATAGAAATTTCTTCATTGCTCATGGTAACGGATTGTCAGATGTAAGACAGCATGCAAATGGAGAGGACCAAGGGAGTGATTTAAATATAGCATTTCAGAACAAAATATTGTTGGAAATATTTTTGGTTCTAGGAAAAGTGTGAAAAAAAAAAAACCTCCAGAAAACATCAAGGCAGCTGCTGCAGAAGTACTAAAGTGTTCCTAGTCCTACTCATATGTCACTTGTTTGTAACAAGTTAAATGGTACTTTCCAAGGAATCATCTGTAGGTAGAGATACTCCTAGTAGAAGAAATGTATAGCTCAGTAACCTGTTTAGTCCCCCTTAACGATTTCCTTGCAAAGGAAAAGTATGTCATAGGCATTAATGCCTGAATTCATGGGAATATTTTTTTATTATGTATATTAGGTTTGTTTGTATGTGTGTGTGTGTATATAACACTGAAAGGGGCAAAATCCATTGGCAGCTTGATTGCTTTGATGAAGAGCAAGTAAAATCACATTTAGAACGTTGGAAATGTTTGGAGTGCAATGCAACAAAAGGACAATCACTTGCAGCTGATAATGCTAATGCTAACTTTAGTTACCACCAGGAGGTCTCCAGATGAATGATAAACAAGAATGAATATTTGCCCCCAGCTAATTCTTAATTCATACTCATTGATATATTTAGTTGGTCACAGATAAGTCATCTTTTGATCATTGAAGTATGGAACAAGATCTTTTGAATATTTTTCCTTTCTTCTCAAATAAATTTTGGAACTACATTTGACATCCCATTCCATCTACTTGGAACACATTTTTCCACAACTTGGTAAACTTTGCATCCTTCTCTTGGATTATCTTCATTTACGGTCCTGCTATTAGAAATTACTTTTTACAGTAAATAAAGACTCTGTAATTGCAGTTTCTAAGTAATTCAGAACGCTGAAGAGGGAATAATAACGAAACTTTTTTAGTGACTGAACACAACTAGTATTTTTTTCAAAATGTGCTCTAAGAATTTTATAGTGTGGCTTTGAAAAACAGAACAGGCTGGTTTCATACATGCTGAAGTTCACGCTAATAGATTCACAGAGGTAATTGCAATGAAGAATTAATGACTAATTACTTCCTCATAAATAAAGTCTTTCTTTGAAAAAAAAACACATCATAGTGAAGCAGGAAAACTGGAAAAGATGTTTCTTTCAATGCAATTAACTCTTACTGTCTGATTGAGGAAAACAAAGTTACCTTAATGGAGATATTTAAAAAAAAAGAAATCTTTTTAGGACATTGTAATGCTTTTTAAGATTTCAATATTGTTTGTATGAAGACTATCATACAGTGTATATGTGCTCATACTTGAATCAGGAAATGGTCTGATATTCCATAGTTTACAGATAACTATAAACTATAGTTTCTATTTCTGGAGTTTTCCTATTTTATACAATTTAAGGAACCTGAACAGATCACAAAAATCTAAATATCGATTCTCTGCGGGCAGAGTGGGAAACTGAAGTCAGCTCCAACCATTTCTGTAAAGAGCACTATAAACTGGTTTCAGGGAACAGAGGTCTCCAAAATGTATTGGAATTAATAACATGGGTGAGCCGAGGAAGGAGGAAAATAGAAGGGGACAAGCCTGTAGCCCAAGGCACACTTAATAAACTAAGCCATTGGAAGAGCAGCATTAGGACCATGGGAGAAACTAAAGCAGACTAAAGTCACTCTGTAGCGAGCTTTGAGACGCTCATGGAGCAGCCCATTGCTATCACAGGCCATCCATTCTTCACAAAGTTAGGAGCCACTCAAGGCGGATGAATACTACATTTACGTACAGAAAAATATCTCATTTGGTATGGATAGGAAAAGAATCGTGGATTTTCTTCTATTTGCAGCTTCTGTGAAAAGGCTTTTTCCAGTTTAACTTGCCAACGTGTGAGCCAAACAAATACGTGGGCAATGGCTGTCCCTATCCTACAGGGAACACACCGGAAAACATGTTTGTTCAAAAAACAATCAGTGGAACGAAAAATATATTTAACTCACAGGGAAGGGGCCACATAGTTCAGCCACATTTGACCAACTTACCGCACGCTGATTCAAGACAATTTGTTGAAGTTCAGTAACCTGACAACCAACAGCGCTGCGGAGTCACTACTATATGCGAGCATCTTTCAGATGAACTCTGGTAAGCAAAGATTTTCCATTGTGAATGCACCCTAGTCACCAATATTTCCACAATACTTTGTAGCCGTCACACCTGATGCTCTAAGGTCCATTTAAACTAAAAGAGACTTGAGTGCTTTGAAAGTCCTCATTCAGCTTTGGCTGACACCCAAAAGCCGTGGAGAGCAGGGGCCTGGAGCGCTGCCCTTCACAACACTGGGAACTCTCTGAAGCTGAGCAATGGCGTGGGTATGGCTCTCAGGAGGAGCTGCAAGTTGCTGGTCTACGGCAGAGAGTAGAAAATGGGAGCTCTACAATCACCTCCCTATTCGCGTTTCCAAAAAGTCGTCACCAGTGCCACAAAGATGTCAGAGGCCAGTGAGTCTGGCAAAGAGAGTTACTCTTGTGCCCAGCCTAAAGCTGGAAAGAGCTGAAGAAAACTTCACACTGATTTTTAACCACCCCCATGAATCACCCTTGGATAGGAACTACACTGTGCTGGGTAAAGAAAATAAGCACTTGGCATAAACGTAGAAGAAGAAGGAAAAACTCCCTCTTCTCTGTTTTTCCTTTCCCATTCTATTAACTTCTTGATGTTGTTACGTCACTGTCTGCTGGTAGTCACTGCTCCTGTGACACAGTCCTCTTTTAATACCCAACTTGTTACCCCTCCTCAGAGCTCCTGGTTTTCACAATCTGCCTTCAGATTTCACCCCGCAAATCTCCCCTTTCCGAAATCTCCTTAGTCACTTTGGCTATCTTTCCTCCTTCCTTGGCTCTCCTTTTCCCACCACATTGTTTCCCAAACCTCCCATGCACGTTGCCTGGTGTAATGTACTGGCTGTGTCGCCTTGTTTGCATGATGTCATCCCATCGCAGACGGCCCCCAACCCAGAGAAGACATCACTACTTAGCAGAGACCAGAGGTTTAATTTAGCTCAGGTGGAGGTTGCCTGAGCTCTCAGCTCTGCTCTGTTATCCACCCTCTAGCTGTACCTCTGCGTATAATTGCGAGGTGCCTCCCACACCGTGCTCCGGGCTCAGTGGACGGGTCCGTGGGGAGGGGATCCACACCCTGCAGAGCTTCAAGAGGGGGAGACACTCAGGGCACATCTGGCAGGAACAAATCCTTAAGCAACGCGGTCACGAGAAGCAAAGTCTCTGCTGAGTGCAAGTGTGCTCCCACTTGTGCTTTAAGGGCTTATCTTTACTATTTTTTATTTTGGCTAAACGTGCTTTGTTTGCCATATGTTCAGCAAACAGCGCTGTGACCTAACAGCTACCACCGTGCCAAATTTCAAAGCAAAGAGATTGCAGTGATCTTTTAATATAGAATAAAATATTCCACCTGCTTGGCTTTGATCTGGGGAAAAAAATACATCGCTTTATTTTTACTTACATTTCGCAGGCACTGGTCTGCACCTTCCCAGCACGGTCAGTCTCATCCTAAATGGTTAATGTTTGGCTAAACTGTAAGCATCTAAAAACAGGATATTACAGCAGAAAACCGGATAAGTGCAGTAATAGTGGGAGCTGCAAGGCCCTTCTCAGTTTTCCCCTCTCCCCCACCCGTCAAAATAAGCCGAGATAACATCTGAACACATTCACGTGTAGTTAAAACCTTGTGCAAGTTTATAGACAAATTGCATACAGATTTCTGGCAAGTTTTGTTTACGATTGCCAGTGCTGCAAAAGTTGACGCAGACACGAAGGACTGTGGTGGGAAGAGCGCTTGTCGAAGGCGTTCACGTCAACACCGCAAAAACAGCCTTTCCCCTCTCCCCACAAAATGGGGAATGGCCGTGACAGATGGCAATCGAGTGGCTCCAGGCTTGATGTGTCAGCTCCTTCCCCACCGGCATTTTTCTGCCCAGCTGGTGGGCTCACCTTCCCCGTGAGGCAGAAGGTAATGGTGCGTCCCAGGAGGGGACAGGTCAAGGAAGTGAGATGGAAAGAAGTGACAATTTCTGCCCTAATTCCCTTCCATACTACTCAAACAGAGGAGGAGGGGACAATTTCTGCCCCTGGTCTGTGCAGAGATCCTTACCTGGGCAAGCCGATTCACACCCAAGAGGAAATCAGCCCAAAATTTGCACAGCTATGGAGGAAGGGACACGGTAGCTTTAACACAAGATAGTTCAAATTGTCTGTTTCCCCCCTGCAATGATACATATAGGAAAATGAATGGGACTGTGTTTCCCCCTGCTTCCTTTCCTCCCCTGCAAGGTAAGAGGCATCCCCATTTTCAGCCTTCACATCTTTCTGGACAGTGAGCTGGTTACATTTGTTTAGAGCCAGAGACCCTTCGGTGGCATAGGAACTGCTGGGACGGCAGTGGATGAGCAAATATAATCGCCACGCCAGAGCTGAACTTATTCTCCAGGAAAGAGTTTTATTTTGTGTGACTTAAGCCACATTGGTTTTTGCTGTTCAAATCCTTTTGTTGTGCGTTCATTACATCACCACAAGAAAGGGAGAAAACTTGTCATTCTCTAGACATCTAATCTTTCCATGAGAATTCCTGAAGTTCCTCTCTTTATTAGATTTCCATTCAACTTTGTGTTTTGATTTGTTTTTTTTTCTTTTTTTTTTCCTTTTTTTTTTCTTTTTAATGTAGATGTGCTTAGAGCTGTAAAGCAAGAGGCTGATCTACTTTTCCATTGCATTCAGCTGCTTCTGTGCCAAATGCCAACATATCCAGAGTCATGCACACTTCTTCCCTGCTTTAAAATAAGCAAAGAAATCCATGTTTCCCAGAAGAGTAATGAAAAAAAGGAAATTGCTATAAGCCACATTTCTTCCTGAAAGGGAGAAGTAGCAGAGAAGGGAAGAAGGAAAAACGCTAACGTAGGATGTGTTCATCCTATTAACCTAGCAACAAAACACACTGGAAGGCAACAGCGCTTTCGGCATTAAACACTCTGAAAGTCCTCATGTCAACAAAACAGAACAAAAACGCATTTGTGATGGGGAAATTTCACCTTAACTTGATGTGTGTAACTTTGCCAGTGCCACCACTAGGGAAATAAATCCTTCAGTATCCATTTTATGCAAGGCTCTATTTACCATAACAAGATAAATTTGTTCTGGAAATTTTTTTTGTCAATATATCCTTTGTTAGGCAGTACCTTCATCTCCTAGCAACAGTGGGGGGAAATCCATCAGAGACATGGAATTTAACTGCAAAACTGGATGGCTTGCTGTAGCTTGTATGCTTTTGGAAATCTTCACTGACATGCAAATACTTTCATGGACTTACGGTGTCCATGTCCACTGAAGGACTGATAAATCAAACTAGAGGATGGAAACTGGAAAAAAAAAAAACCCAAAACATTCTCCCTCTCATTAAAACCAAATTGACCAAGGTACATGAAATCTTGAAATAACTGCTCTACCTTTTGCTCTTGAGAAGACTCTTTCACACCGTACATATTGCCTGCATCTCGTGGGAAATTGGATACATACATCCCACATTTAAAATGTTTAAACATCATCACAAACAGGTTTTTCCAGCCTCAGAGATTTGCAGTGTCCTATTTCAAAAGGTATGACAGCAATAATAAACCTCTTGTAAGCAGCACAGTCACCGAGCAGGGGGGCGGTGCAGAAGATGGCAATGCTGCTCAGGTGCCCGTGCTTTTCAAGGCAGGTCCCAACCTCTGCTTTTATTTGATTTTTCTCTCTTCCCAGAGAGAACCTGTGCTCCATTTTAAGGAAGTTAAGGGTGAGCTGAAATGCTTTAAAAAGTCTCTACGGGATCTCTGTTAGTTGAGCTCTGCAATGCCCCTTTGATCCGCGTGCCATTCTGCTGGCTGTTTTTCAAGGTTGAATTTGTCCCTCAGGCTGGTCGCAGCTTCAGGGAGGTGTCTCGCCTGGGAGGAAGCTGCCATTGCTGCAGCTCAGCATCTGCAAGCGCAGGAAAGGGAGGGACAGCACTGCAGCCTCGTGGCCTGCCTGTGGCATGAGGAAATGGGGATTCCCTCTCTGTCCCATCCTGGCCACATCTGGAGCCTTGAAGCCGACAAGGCTCGGCTGTGTCTCTGGTCACCCCACAAGGGTATGACCCCCTCAGCTTCATCAGCTGCGTGGTTCCAGAAACACACGGGCTGCAAGAAAAGGTCTGGGATGTGGAAATAGGCTTTGCAGGAGGGATGTTGCCAGAGACTTTGGGGAATGAGTTTGAGGCTTTCTGAGCAGAGGTGTCCCTCCAGGTACACGCGCTTTGCCCCCCAGCACACATTACCACGCACGAGACCCTCTGTGCAAGCACCGGTGAGTGGTTCTCCCCAGTGCTCCCCATCGGGCAGCGCTGTCTGAACCAGTCCCTCCCATACAACAGGCTCTTACAGACACAATTACAAAGCCCAGTAAAAACTCCTGAAGTTTTTGTGGGCTCATACCCACACCCCATGAGAAACCTGATTTCAAAAGCAAATTGTGCAGTTTAATCTCCCACACTACCTTAAAAGCCATTTTTTATTTGCCGGTCTGATAAGAGGAATATTTCTGTGTCCCTTTACCACGTGTTAACAGAGGGGGCACAACAAGAGGTGAAATCGCCTTTATGCGTTCGGTAAAATACCCCTCAGGATTGGAAATTTTCCAACATATGTTGTGGAGGGCTTTCTTAATGGAAGGAGGAGGTGGCCCAGAGGTACGGTCAAACACCCCTGAGGGACTGAGGTAGCGTCACATTGTTCTTACAGATCCTTATTGTTTCAGCTGGGGAGAGAGGAGGCAGCTGAAGGGGCACCTCCGCACCACTGAGCCAGCCTGAGACTGGGGCTGTTCCTGGGAGGACATTAACAGCATCATCAAATCAAAGAGAGTTTGTTTTTTAATTACGCCTTATAGACGTGCAAGGGCTGTAGGGGAGGGTTAATTGGCAACAAAGCGGATAAATAGCTCCTGATACAAAAACAACTGTTCAGGTCTCTGCTGAACTCCGAAAAGGCGGTTGGGGAGACGTGCGGGGGAGAAAGCCACTCTTTGGCAAAAGTCTGTGCTTCCAAGAGAAAAACAGCACCCAATTATTGCATATTGCTGTTGTATGGGAGAGATCTGAGCAGGGATGCGAACTGACCTCTGCCCATCCCTGGAACGAAAAGGCTTTTGCTGCAAGGAAATGCCAAGACCCTCTGTTCTGACCCTCCAGCAATTGCAGAGGACATGAGAACCATCCCAAGTAAACCTCCTGCTTTAAAAAGGCATTTAAATGGGTGTTTCGCTTGTCATCTAGCCTTCGATGAAACTAGTTTTCTGACTTGGGCATAATGATTTCAGTCACTGTGAATTTATTTCCACCTAAGCTGTGTTTGCTCTTGAACTTTTTGCTGTTGACTCGCACACATGTTCGGTGTATAGAGCAAACACTTTGGTGTGAAACAACATCATACACAATGAGTCATCCGTGCTCTGGTCCACAGCCATCCCACAGAGAGCTTGTGCTGTCAGTCACTCTGTCATTTGCAAACATAGCTACAAACACTCAAAACCAGACAGTTATCTTGTATAACACCTTATGGAGAATCTGCCTTAAGGAAACAGGAGCCGTGTTAATGTATTTTTGGAAGAGCTAGAATAGAATGATAGATTCTTTGGTAAGGAATCAGTTTTTGGACAAGTTCTGTCTAAACCGATGCATCTGAGTGAGATTATTTTAAAAATAATTATAAATTAACCTTTGGCTTACAGCTGAACCTGTCCTGGTTTCTATGGTGATGTGCAGCTATCATCAAACATTAGCTTCTAGTGTGCAGAAAAAAAAATGCATTTACTCATCCTGGGGAATTGCACTAAATAAATTAACAGCACTAACTCCAGACATCCTGATGCCACTGCGTTATTGACTGATAAACCTTAAATCCCTTCATCATGTACATACATTCATGCCAGAGCTAACACCAGTCAAAAATGCAGCCCAATATTTGAGAACTAAGGCATTTGCAAAATACGGGTGTTACCATTTTGTCAATTATTTGATGAGTAGCAGCCTTAGACTGGTAAAATAATGTCAGACAAGATGAACACATGTCTGTATAGAAAAAAAAAATAGCATAAGGCCTATATTCTTCTTTAAATTATTTGGAGATCCAAGTAACACACCGTTTGCATGTCCTCAGCACCAGGGCAGACATCAGTCAGTGTCAGCAAATACTTTGCTTGGCACATCATTGCAAAATTTGGCATCGCTTATTCCCTGAATAAGCAGCTTGCCACTGGCACGATTCTGCATGAAAAATAAGCACAAGAATTATTACCACTGATTGTATTGGTGATATACATGATTTTGTATTAAAACGTTTGCTAATACCTGGTTGCAGAGTGAAGAAAGTACCTTAGATAGCTCATTGCCACAAATCCAGTCCAAATTCTCTCACTCCAGGATCATTCTGCAATGAAAGAGGAATCAAAAATGCACAAATACAGATATACAGGCCTGCAGTAAGGTACCTCTTCCTCCTGATGGGTGCACAAAAGTGTCAGAGGTTTGTAGGTGGAGGTCTGTTATAAAAAGATGACATGAAAACTCTGATAGTTTCTGCCTACCTGTGCCAGATGCGACGTTTGAGAGTTCCCTGACATTTTACAGTTACATTTCAGCAGACGCTGTGATTAAACAAGGTTAGAAATAGCCAAAGCAGTGCATAATCCTCTTTAAAAATGTGATTGCCCGCACAGATATAAATACAGGCTGGTGTGCAATTATGCCATCCCCCGAGAAAGAGGGAGTCACGTTCAGAGCTGCTGCTTCCCCCCTTGCCCTGGGTGGTGAGGGAAGCGGTATGAGGGGTTTCCTACCCCGAGCCCTGCCGATGGCCCTCCGCTAAGGCACCCAGCCTTCGCCCCTCAGTTCCCTGCCCCTGAAACAGCTGGTTTTTCCCCAGAGATGCACTGTCAGAAGACTTTGGAAGCCAGAAGCACCATCCAGCCCTGAATCATAAGCCCCAAATGCGGTTGTACGCTACCCCAGTTATACTAACCGAGGCTGCGGGCTGTCAATTTTAACCCGTCGCTGATTTTTTTTTTTTNAGGGTCTTTTTTTTTTTTTTTTTTTTTTTTTTTTTTCCTTCCCCTATCAGCACATACTCTGGCTCCGGGGATAAAATCTGAAATACTTCAAAGCGCAGATGGCCCAGCTTCTGCTCAGAAACATGGCTTTTCATTCCTGTGCAACCAGAAACAAAAGCTTCGCATTTCTTCAGAGAACAGGCGTTGCTTCATGACATTTACAGTTTTTCGACTCAGTAACCAATTCCTCCCCGGGGGACCTTTATGTCAAGAAAGACAAAGGGGAAATTGTTTAAAACTTCACACTTAAGTCCATATTGACATACAAAGCCCATCTGCAGAGCCTTGTGCTATCTCTGAGGGGAGAGAGCTGCTGCCTCCCCTGCAAATGAATTCATATGAGTGCGTGAAGATTGGCCTAGATCGAAAGAAAAATCCAAAATCATTGCCAGCAAGACTTTATCCTCAGACCTCTCTGCAAAGGAGGCAGCCTCAACTTCTGCCTACACGGGTCCAAATAAACAGTGTAGATCCAATTATCTGATACCAGAATCTGAATCGATGCAATTTTTTTGGTCCAGCCAATACACCCTGCTGTTGCTCATTTATCTCCTTCGCAATTGCAAAAATTAAACACTCAAACGTCGTAAATTCACTTTCCCAATATTGACACTGAGGGTGTACTAAGGAAATTCATCCTGCAATTAATCAGAGTTGCTTAAGGATCCACAATAAGTGCAGTGAAGTTCATTTCCTTCAATAATATATATACACACGCACACATATATATGTACATTTTTCAATCTGAATGAGAAACGTGGGAGTTTTGCTCTCCTCTTTCCCTACCCCACCCCTTTTTGGTCTGGGAACAGAGAATTCAAATTCCACTCAGCCCTGTCACAGCAAACAATTTCCAAACCATCTGCTATCTAATAAAACAACCCGTCTAGACAAACCCCAAGCCAGGCAACAAATCTGATATTGTACTTGAAGTCATCATAAGTATTAACAACCTGCCATTGCTAACCTGTCAAGCTTCTTCACTGGGAAAATGACTCACGTTTACAGTCTCAGGCACAGGGACTGGAAATGGGAAAGATTTTTTTCCATCATTAGATACAGAAAAGCTGCTCAGAAGACGGGACAGGACCCGGTCAGCCCAGCTTGGGCATCTGTTTACACCCACGCGGTCGGTGCCTAAGCAAGCAGTGGGCAGGGGGAGAGGTGGGTGCCTTTGAAGGGACCCATCTGCTCATGCTGTAGCTCCCAAAGCGGGGTCAGCGTGAGTTAAAGTTAAGTAGCTGGGGTCCCATCCGCCTTGCCTCCTCCAGTACAATGGAGAGCCCAGTATATTCTGGATTTGCTGGCAACCTGCCTCTAATTCGCTGCCTCTGAGACAGTGGAAAGGGATCCCAGGTTTACTGAACTCAGATTCGCTTGTGAGAAATGGATTAAAAATTTTGTCTGTCTCCAACGACATGAAAAATGAGCTTTGTGTTGTGTGAGCTGAGAGCTTTTCCCTCCCCTTCCTCATTTGGTTTTTTTGTTGTTGTTGTTGTTCCTAAGTGAGTTGATTTGAAAAGAAAGCTGTCATCTCTCCTTGATGAAAGAGCTCTTAAATACCCAGAAGCACCAACAAAACAGGGTCCCAGTTTCTAGGCATTTCACTGTGCAATTCAGAGCCAAAGGCAGAGGGCCGCAGTCTTTCCAGGGAAGGGTCACAGGGCCAAGAAATAAGTTTAGTTCCAGCTGTTTCAGGGAAGAGGTTTTGAAGCTCCTTTTTTGTTAGGAAACCTGGGAAACCAAGTTATGGAAGTACGTAGTCTGTTAAAAGGCTCTCCTGAATCTCATTTTATTCCATTAAGAAAGTCAGTTATCGGATAAAAAAAGCACGCAAATAATAAGCATGGTGCTATAACACTTAGACATAGGTTACCTGTCTGGAAGCTCTTTTTCCCCAGTCTTTAGCAGTTTGGTCCGCTGAAGCTACATCCAAAAAGAAGATACCTCTGGCGGGATCTGACCCAGGGCCTCCTTTAAAGCATCCATCCCCACAGAGCCAAGCGGCCACAGAAATGAATTCAATGGGAATTAGGCATCTATTTTCAGTGAGAGCTTTTACCTAGCCTACGAAGTGCCAGTCTGCATCAGGATGCCATATTACATCTGATCAATGGGTCAGCATTTGCCTGTCCAAAGTTTTGCTGACCGCGTGCAAGGCCAAATTCCCTCTCGAGTGGGTTAGTGAGAGGGAGAGAAGTTGATCGAGTCTCTTGGGGGCACATTTGAGCTGAGCAGTGGCTGAGTCCAAAGGTATGCCCAGAAAGTGCCTGGTTGTTTAGATAAGTGACTTGTCCAAAAAAAAGAAAAGTCTTGGTCCCCTGCAGCTGGGTTTCCTTCCCACAAGAGGAGAAAGAGGGAGGTGTGGGGTAGGGACTGGTGCCCTCTGGTACGGGAGCAGGGTGTGCCCGAGGCATGCCTAGAAACACATGGGGGTCCTCAGCTGAAACATAGCCAAAACACTGAAAAAATAGTTATTCAAGGTGCAGATTATGTCACTGCAATGCTTGCAAGTTGTGTCATTGTGTTGTGGACCAGCCTGAAATGGAGGATAAATTCCTAAACCATGAACTCTGATCACAAGCACTGTTTAAGGCTTCTCAGATATGATCGGCGAGGTCAGAGCATCAACTTTGCCACTCTGAGAAAGCTGCGATCTTCATTTTTCAGCGCTCAGCTGAGTTTGAGCTGCAGCTGTTCCCAGTGAAATTGTGCTTGATTTTGAGAAAAACGATGGTGAGACAAATCTGGGACAGAGAAGCATGTTTGGACAGCGGAGCGCAGCGATGATTGTACTCACCCAGGTGGGATGACAAGAAAAAGTCAATGACCCGCGGGAGCCGGAGGTTGAAGGAGGAGTCGGCTGGCCGTACCCACCACCATCGCCTCCTCTGCAGTAGGCACGGGCACGTTATGGTGATGGATGCAGCCATTAGATGTTTCAGGATTTGCTTTCATGGTGCAACGTCACCGCTCATTAAACCCAGTCCAGGTGAAGGAAAGGCAGTGGGAAACGGGAAAAGGAGCCTGTAATTAAATCTTGCTGGTTTTGGTAACTGGAAGTAGAATGAAACAATCGACTGTTTGGAAATGGATTCTGCAGTAGCCGGATGACAAATTACAGGACAGCCATGTCACCTTTAGCTGCACAGGCAAGACCAGTTTAAAACCTATTTAAATTCTAAGAATTATAGCTATATTGATTAGGAATTACAGTCAATTTAGTGGTTTCCTTATAGTAAAGTAGAAGTAAGCTGTTAATCTAAACTGCAGTGAGTGTTATAAACACATCCAATTTTGATTGAACTGTTACCGATGTAAACATATCATTATAATGAAATTAAAGTAGTAGCAAGAACTCCAGTATGAAGTTCTAGCCAGATCTCAGTGACAGTAAGATAATAGGTAAAAGTGCAGAAAGTATCGATCTTATGTGACTAATAGGCTGCTTAATAAAGGCAGAAAGACTTACACACTAAAGAACTGAAGATAAAAAATATTAATAGCAAGCCTGAAGTGCTGCTTTAGTGCATCCTTGAAATATCACAAGATGTTGGAAAAGCTCATTTACAAATTAATATTCCTTTCATATTTATGAAGTATGAGAACCTGGTGTAGTATATCTGCTATTGGCACGTGGAACACTGAAACGGTAGAAATTAGACATAACTGTATCAGGGAGGTTATACATTTATATATGAACATAAAGGAAGAATGTAGTTCTGTTTAGAGAGAGAGCAAAAATATGTTTTTTTTTTTCTTTCCTTCTCACTTAACATCACAAATCATGTGTTTATGTCCCTCCATTTTTCCATTTCTAAGTTGGAGCTAATATTGCTGTGACATTTAAAAGGACTGTTCTGAGAAGAGTCGTAAAGATAAGGGGGAACTGAGCTATTGGAGCGCTGCTACCATCTTAAGTATGTATTTCTTCTCATTACATCTGATAGGATGCGAACGCTCGCTGTTTATTTTCCGCCTGTGAAAGCTATGCCCAGTTCAAATTCAGATTTCTGCTGTGAGGATAACCCTGGGAGAAATGCTTCCAGCCTCCACATCCAGCAAGCGAGAGGTGAGGGGACCCTTATGCGCTCGTAAATACCGGCAAACACTGCTCCAGGTTTCCTGATGCCGAGTGCGACCCAGCTGCAAGTCAGTCAGTCACAGCGAGACAATAACTGCGCTCAGAGGAAGCCATCAAAGACTTCCAAAAGAAACCTGCTCTGAGATGAAAGAGAAAATTATTATGGTAATCAACTTTGCTAAGAGAAAAGGAAAGCTGTTTCTCTTTGGGAAAATTTCCAGTGCTGAAGAAAGGGGGGAGAAGGCGGGGAGGGAACACGATAAGGTCTCACACATTCAATTGATTGTTCGCATCTAACAAAAATAGCCCCAGCCTGTTCCCATTGTCCTGCAGCTGCTGGCTTCATCACGCTCATTGTGCGTTTCCTCACGGCTGAGCAGCGCAGTTGCCCAGTTTCCTCTCCTTCATTTCCTAACAAGATCTGTGATGAACTGTAGGAAAAGCCAGCAACACTTCAAAACGCCTTTCAAGTTTCGCTGGGGCCATCCAAAAAACCCGGGCTAGCGTCTCATAGCAGAGCAAAGCAATTTCAGGCAAGCACCAGTGCAGGTAGCTGCGTCCTGTCCTGAATCAGGAGCCCATCACTTGCATATTTTTATTTTTTTTTAATTCCTGGAGCACATTTGCATTTGTATGTACTTCAAGCTTGCCCGTTAGGTGACAGGAGAAGCTTCCTGCACTCAAGGCCAAAAGATCTTAATCCTGGGAAAAGAATGCACGCAAAGACGTGAACATAGTATTTAAAAAGTCTCCCTTGCCTCTGTGTATTTAACAGCAAGTGTTAATTCTCAAGGAATCATTCCTCTACATGCAAGGCCATTTTGGATAAAGAGCAAGGTGTGGGGGCCTGTTTCACCTCATTCCTCCACTGGTCCTGGAACCATTTAAGCTGAAACATCGAATTGACCTGGTGTGGTAGGATTGGTCGTACAACAAACCTGCCCAACCCTAGAAATCAAATTATTGTTCCAAGAGTGGCGTTTTCTGCATACAGAAGTTAAATGTCATAGCATCATAACTGAACACCATAAGATGGCTGAAAAAATTCCTACAGATAGTTTGCAGTCTATTAAACCCTCTTTTGCAGAATTTCTTTCTGTCTGTCATTCCCTCCCCAGGAACTTGCAGAACACTTTTGTATAGAGAATTTACAGAGACCAGTATTTTGCATCTATGCCCTTCTTCCAGCCTGGATTCAAGACACAAGCTCCTTCTCATGATGCTTCTTTTTCTTTAAGAAATGTTTCCTTCACTAAGGAGTTCCATTTATGCAGACATAATTTCAGATGTTTCAGACAAAACCAGATGAGGGAAAGATTTGCTCTTTCAATTGGTGTTTTGTTGTTATTCTTTACTATTTGTCAATACCTTAACTGTTGCACTGGATAAAATCAGCTTGAACAAAATCCTGTAGGTGAAACAGAATTAACTTGTGGTGATAGGTGCTAAATAAGAAGTCCAGACAGCTATGGACCAACCTCAAGGCTCTTGTGAAGCCCCCTACCCTGATATTTCATCAAAACGTGGCCCTTCGAGAGCAAATTGCTGGCACCCAGATGTAGGTGAGCCTTGCACACAGATGAAGGAAAAAAGCTGTTTGGGAATAATCAGCAAAAGGGAAGAGCACCTGTGAAAGCATCCTCAGTAAAAAACCATATTTTTCCAGCCCCACTCCTCCCTCGGCAATCAGTCTGCTTCCTGGACGAGGGACTTGTTAGCCCTGGAAATCCAGCCAAACAGATAAGCTACGCTTTGGTTCACCTTATTTGCTGCCAGATCTTCGGTCTCAAAAAACACTTAGTGCTCAACAACTCTTAATCCAAATGTCAGCCTTCTCCTCTCTCCTCCGCTCAAATATTTCACATAGCTTGGAGCGAGGAAAACCTTTGCAGGCGTTTTCAGAGGTGCTCACGGCCCTCGCCGCAGACCTTTCCTGCTCCCGGTCTTTACTGCAGGCGCTTGAGCCTTGAAACATTTACTTGGGCTTTTAAACAGGGATTTAAGGACACATCAAGCCTCTAAGAAAAATTGAGAGGGTGAATAAATGCTTGTTGTGTTTTAAATAACAAAAAAAGGAGCAAGGATAATATAACGACAGTCTGTGAATTACCCGTGACTTCAGGCAACACCTCACACAAAGCTCATTTGAGTACCTGGAGCCCAAAAACTAATCAGACTCTTAAAATTACTGGTAGGCTCTATTTAGAAACTCTTTTTACTGTAGCTTGACCTAAATTCTCCAATAGTCACCAAAAAACCTCATTTGACTAGAGACAACATAAAATAAGCTTACTTCAAATGCTGCTACTAATGCTCTGGCATGTATTTTAGCAGCTTCTCTAATATTTTTGTTCAACATCATAGCAATGTAATCATTCGCCCTATATCAAGTCCCTTGAATTTGTACCTCCAAAGTAAAGCTGAATTTAGAAAAAACTGCATTAATTAGATAACAGAGAAAAACAAAGTAATTGTTATATCTACCTCATCAGCTATATGATTGTTTCAAACACGGAATCATAGAATTGTTTAGGTTGGACAAGACCTTGAAGATCAAGTCCAACCATTAACCCAGCACTGCCAAGTCCAACCACTAAATCATGTCCCTAAGGATCACATCTACACGTCTTTTAAATACCTCCAGGGATGGTGACTCAACCACTTCCCTGGGCAGCCTGTTCCTGCGCTTGACAACCCTGTCAGTGAAGAAATTTTTCCTAATATCCAATCTAGACCTCCCCTGGCACAACTTGAGCCCATTTGCTCTTGTCCTATTGCTTGTTACTTGGGAGAAGAGACCAACACCCACCTGGCTACAACCTCCTTTCAGGTAGTTGTAGAGAGCCATAAGGTCTCCCCTCAGCCTCCTCTTCTCCAGACAGACAAGGTCTTCCCTCAGCTGCTCCTCATCAGACTTGTGCTCTAGACACCTCAACAGCTTCGTTGCCCTTNCTACCCTCAAAGCAGATCAACACTCCCTCCCCACCCGCTGTCATATGCAAACTTACTGAGGGTGCATTCGATCCCCTCATCCAGATAATTGATAAAGATATTAAAGTTTTTTACCCAGTGAAGCGTACGCCTGTCCAAGCCACGAGCAGCCAGTTTCTCCAGGAAAATGCTGAGGGAAACAAAGACAAAGGCTTTACTAAAGTCCAGGTAGACAACATTCACAGCCTTTCCCCTATCCACATGCAATACTTCATTAAGTTCAATTAAGAACAACAGAGGTAAATTTATATTGATTAAATGTGAGAAAAAAGATGACATTAAATAAATGGCAGGTCAGTTTTTACTGCATAAAAAGTGAACTGTGATGAATGTTTAGGCAAGGCATTTTCTTTTGAGTTTGTCAAAGCCTAGTTAAAGAAGAAAGCAAATTTGTTCAGTAGGCAATCCCTGCTGATCTTGAGACATATGGATGTAAGAGCAAGGATCAGGTGTGCAAATGAATAGAGCCTGTGGTTAAGTCCTGATTTTCATGGAGAGATACCATCCAGCGAAGTAATCCAGTATGACCTCCTCCTAATTACTTCTTTCTTGGATACTCCTTGGACTAAATTGTGCATTAGTTGTCCTTAAAAATCTCTAAATCCTTGCAGATAGCTTTCATTACTATGGTAACTGTTTTGAGAGGAGCTGGTGATACAATCAGAGACAACCGCCACCAGACAAACTAAATCAATCATTGTTTTATTAGTTTTATTGGCTCCTTTGTGCTCACGCACAGACCTAAAATAGGAAAAACGAGAATCTGCTTGTGCCCCAGCTTGAGGCACTTTGCACATTGAGTTGGATAGGCTTTGCGTAATGAGAGGGACTGGGCTTTATATCCCACCAAAACCAGTCCCATCAGCTGTCTAAAAATATTGAGTCCTCCAATAGACCACAATTTGTTTAGTTTTTCCTGCTACATCTCACTCCTCAGGCGTGCCAGGGTAAGCCTAAATAGGGATGTTCTTGAGATTCCCAGCTAACCCTGCCTGAGCTAAGCCAAGCACTGGAAGCCGCTTTTGTGTGGGAATGGTCCACAGCTGGGCATGTGCACAGCTGCCGTATTTTGGCACCTCACACTTATGTCTCCATCAGGCTTAGGAAATGAAATCAGGAGGCTCCGGAGTGAGCTTCAAGGAAGATATCCCTTTTTCATGATCTTACAGCTTGGCAATTACAAAACTCTCTTTGGAGGTCAAAAATGTGGCTTTAAAATTTCTTAGGCCAATGGGGGATTTGAACGACATACTCCCAGTATCTCCAAAATGCCTTCAAGCAAGAGTTACCACCAGCACACTTCACATTTACCAGGACAAGACTGCAGCCCTCTCTGCTCTCTAAAAGACCAAGGGGAAAAAAAAGCCCCGTCCTTAGGAGAGGCAGGCAGCTGCTGGCTGTCCTTGCAGCCCTGAGAGGACACCCTGGAAACAAGAGTGATTCCAGATCTTTAAAAAAAAAAAAAAACACCCCACCAAACAATTGTTTTTCCCCAAGGACTACCCTGTTCAATGTTACTGTAATATTTTGCATCAGAGCCAAAACTCAGGCAGGCTGACATCTGATTGTTCACTTCTGACATTCTTACAATTTTGTTCCTTTCCTTGCTCGCATGCATGAGTGTTTAAAAATAATTTCACAGTTCTTAGACAGGATACCTTCTGATATCTTACAGACTACCATCAATCCATGGACCAGTCTGAGAAACATCTCGAATAAGATTCCCAACTCTGATGACTATTGATTCACCCCGAGATGCAAAGCGCCTGCCCTGTCCCAGGCATCAAGGTTTCTCTCCATGGGACCGAGGAGTCAAGCACTGCAATGCCTGAAGGCATTTAGGCTGTTTCTTTGCTCCAACTCTATGACCATGACAAGAGAGTTTGCAGCCCAAAAACTACTCTGTTTTTGCTTACTTCTGCCCCCCCCCAGGAGGACCAGGACTTTCTCAGGTGTATTTTGGAAGAATTAAGTACGCCTGCCCTGATAATAGTTTGATGATGTTCTGAAATACTATAAATGCATTAGGGAACCACGCTACTGATGCTCTCCTTGCTAGCAGCAGCTCATCTTTTCATATCCTATGACAACTCATAAAATTCCTGTGCTGTCTTTTTGGGACTAAATTGAGAATTTCATGCAGAGAGAGGCACTCTCATGTTCTTCTGCAGGCTGCTAAATAAAGCCAAACCAGACATGCAGAACTTTGCAAAGACTCGCACAGCTGTATTCATACCTTGTATCAACAAAGAGGTTTTACCAATCGATTTTCCGTTCAGGTCTGCTGCAGATCCCTGCGATTACCAGTGCCACCTCCTGGTACCGAAACGTACTGAGATCCAGCCGTGCAGGAATGGTAGGATGAACACAAAATATCCCAGTCCCGGCTTCCTGCTCAATTTTTGTTGTTCTCTACAGACTTTTATAAACAGCTACTTATTTTACAGATAATCAAAGAGTTAAATGTTATTGTAAGCTATAAATGGATGAAAGGACAGGGAAGCTGTCAAAGGCAAGAGGTTACAATGGATTTTCCTTTCCAGGGTACCCATTACAAAGCTAAACCCAAAACAGATACATCCTCATCAACGCAGCTGAAGCTGAAGAAGAGAAAGCTTGGGAGTTTAAAGTTTTATTCAGAAATGTCGCATTCATTGCAAGACTGAGGAAATTCGTGCAGCATTTATGAACCTTTGATACAAACCCTGAGATTTTGATTGAAGATTTAAAACTGGGGGTTTTCCATGTCCCCACAGCTCGGGTATACAATTTACACCAATTTATCCAGGCAAATGAAAGGGAGAGAGGCAAGGCTACAGGTTAGGACACAGCCGCTGGCAGGAGGCAGAACAACAGGATTCTGCTCAGGGCTCTGTCAATTTTCTGTCTCAAAGTGACCAAAGATGGGCCATTTCTTCCCATAACCAGTCAGATGTTGGTCTCAGGTACTGTCTACTTCAGTATCCTTATCACCCTCAAGCAAAACCCTTCAAACAGTTATTTCTGAGCCCCTCCACGGGTACTGCTCGCCACCTGGGCTGGGTCACACTTTTGCCAGCCTATTTGCAGCAACCAGCTCCCAAAAATACAGGTGAGGGGGGAAACCCAACATATATCCACGAAAGCAAACGATCTCAAAAGTTGAAGCACAGGTTCTATTTTTTTCGACGATACCTTCCCATCTCTTCTCTGTCCATCTCATGCAGAGCCTCACAGGAAGACAAATCACAGCCTCGGGTCTGAAAAAGCAGAGGTCCCCTCCCTTTGCCTCCACATTAAATACATTTTTGCTAGGGGAGGGGTACCAAAAGGGCGTAAAAGGCAGCAGAGCAGGTAGGCTTTCACTCCAGGAGAGGGCAGTGAAACACGGCTCAACTTGGCCAGGAAAGGGCAAATGCACCTTAACCAGCTCAGGAACACCTGCTTAGTCAACCCAAACGTTGACCTTGGTGGCACAAACCCAGGCAGATTCAACAGGAGTCATCGTGAGCGGGGTTTCACGTGTTGCGAGTGTCATAAATTGATTTGGGTCACTATTTCCTAGGAAAAAAAATTACGCAATCACTTGCTCTCTACCCACGGAGAGGAAAAAACGTCATTAGGAGGCGGTGTTCGCTTGCACTTAGGTTAATAGGTCTCATTTGTTCTGCCAGTGTGGAGGGAGGCAGAACCAATGGAAGAACTTGTAATTCTCCTTTATAATTAAGATAATGTGACATGCCGGCCCTCAATCATATTTGTGGATGCTGCAGCGTCCATGACACATCTTGGAGAGACTGCAGCTGTGATTAAACATTTTTGATAACCCATAAATATAACATTAGTTGCCTCGGTTAGGTTTCTGATAACATCATTCATTTCAGATCATTCAATTAGTGCAGACAAAGGGGCTCTTTCCAGGAGACATAATGTCATTGTCTCTGGAAAGGAACGTACTTCCCAATGACTGTTTATCACTGTGTAATTACAGTGCTTTAGCAGCCATGCTCTATATTACAAGGAGTCCTTCTTTGTGCCCAAGGATCCAGCAGTTCTTTGTTTTAATTTATTTTCCTCTTAAATACCTCCCGCTATTTAAGCAATAATTCCCTGTAAATCAATTGTTAGCAGCAGTTAATGACTGGTTGGTTAATTAATAGCTGAAAGCAAAGCTGAGGGTGTTCGCCGCTCTAACAAACCAGCAGACGTTAACCGTGGGATTATTGCTAACATACCCTATAATCAATGACTTCTCGCAGCGACGGGGTAGCCTACGTACCATTTAAAGAAGGGACTGGCTGGGTTGCGCTAGGCGGTGGCATTTGGAAAAATAGCCACCGACTTGTGGGTTGAGCCACTTTGCAGAGCCCGTGCTTTCCTCGCAGCAAAGAGCGCGCTCGCGCGCAGGACGGGCTGCACGGGCACCGTGAAACCCGCGTGGGATGGCTGCAGCAGAGGTGGGGCTGTCCCTGCCGGAGATGTTTCTGCTCGGAGTCCCGCAGACCCCTCAGGCTCATGCTGGTGATCAGCAAGACCCCAACTACTAAAATGAGAAGCTGCACCCTTGCCAGCAACACAGCAAAAAAAAAAAAAAAAAAAGCCTTGGATTTTTTCCTGTGTCCAGATCTGATTATTCAGAGTATTCAGGGGTGTCTGTGTTCTGCTGGAGAGCTGCGTTAAGATGTTTTTAATGTAACAGTCTGCTCTGCTGCTCTCTTCGAGGGACAGATTCTCAGATAATCTCTTTTCACAACATTCTCAATTAATATTTATATAAGCCTGTTTTGTCTCTTATCTTCCATGAAATAAGGTTTGGAGTGATGCTGCCATGGAGAAAGAAGGAGAGTCTAAAGCAGGCGGTAATTGATGTTCACAAAGAGAGTATGTGTAATGGACCAGCTGGCTTATTATGAACTAAAATACTGCAGTATCTTCAATACAGAGGATGGTAACGGAGAATAAATGTTGACATTTTCATGGTGAGCAATGCAAGACCATCAAATCAAACAATTTCTGGCATATAGTCAAAGCAGTGCTAAAATGGAAACTTGAGAGATAAGAACATTTTTGCATTTTTTTTTCCCCAAGTAGAAATGCGAGGCTGTAGGAAACCTCATGGCACGAGTTCCCCACACTGACACAGAGCCAGAGGCTCCCAACAGGCACCGTCTGACTTGTCTTAAGGAAAAAGAAAAAAAATCCAGCAAGGAGCATCCTTGCATGACTGCGCCAGCTCTTCTCACCCTGACGTTAAGTGGTAAATCAAGATAATTTCTGCTTGTTATCCTCTCCACAACCAAAGAGAACAATTGCTCACTGTCTCGTTCACAGCCACCACCTCTACGCTGGACATCTGCTGCTGTGTTATTCTCTTGGCCTTCTCTTTCCTGAAGGGAAAAAACGCAATTCCCTCGGCATCCCCTCGCAGTTTGTGCTTCCCGGTACGTTCTGACTGCTTTCCCTGGATTTTCTCCACTTTCTCTTCATCTGCAGGAAAAGGTGACACCCACAACTGGATGTGGATCCTTAAGTCTTTTACAAACGTGCTGCTGCCTGGTTATTCACACTCCCACTCCCCAAAGTCTCTGCATCTCTCCTTCCCAGGCACAGCACTTTGGATTGTTCCCGATGGAATTTCATTTAAATATTTGGGAGTCGTTTCTCCAAGCTGTGAATATCGTTTCAAATTCAGATCCTGGCCCCCTAGGACTTGCAGCATCTCCTAACTGCGTCATCCACAGGTTGCATTTGTAACTGGGTATAAGACAAATTGCTGAATGACCTACTTGAAAGATCCTCCCTGACAGTGATCCAGCGCTAGCTGTTGCTGCGGAGCTATTTTCCGTCAGGCTATGCACCTACCCCATTGTAATTATATCTATACCATATTCCTTAGCCTGTCATATATGTCAAAAAGTGTTACTAAAAATCAAGCACTATTGCATTTGCCGCTTCCTCTTTATTCACTAGATAAGCTACTGTGACAAAGAAGAAAATTAGATTGATTTGACATCAACCATTCTTGACAAGCCTATGTTTTCCTTCCTCCCGCCCCCCCCCCTTTTATTTTTTTTCAAAACCATATTAGCTGGCTACTTGCAAATTGATTGTTTAATGAATCTTTAAGGACCTAAGTTAGACTGACAGGTCTGTAATTCCCAGGGTCCTCCTTTTCCCCTCTTTAAAATATAATACACTGTGTTTGCCCTTCTCTTGTCTTCAGGGACCTCCTCTCTCCTCCGCGAGTTCTTAAAGATAATCACTAATGGCTCAGTGATTGCTTCAGACAGCGCCTTAAGTACTCTGGGTGAATTCCGTCAGGCCCTGCTGACTGGAGTACATCCATCTTATCTAAATATTCTTTAATCTATTCCCCTCCCCTTCCAGTCTGTACTTTTGCCTCCTTGTAAAAATTGAGACAACTGGTTGTGTCCCCTGGTGACAGATACACTTCATAATTCAAAGCACTTAAACATTCTTCAATATATCCTTTAATATTTACCAGTGTTCTCCACATCACAATTCTAAAAAAGTAAATTCATCAACCCCTATTCAGTGGCTGCTAAACCGAGACACCACTCTTAAGGACAGGTTCACAGCTGAGGGTGGAGCAGAAAGAGGAAATGTGACTAAAACATTGTGTTTTTTCATTCTGAACTTCAACATCCACTGACAGACCTGTGCTGATCACAGTAACAGAGGTTTCCATTTCTCCCCAAGCTGTTCCTAAAACATAACTAGCACCTTCATACCTGGGAGTGCCCTGCAGCCGTGCCTGTGAGCCAAGCACTCCCCATAATGAACAACCATGGTACTCTGAATTTGGGGAACTGCTAGGGCTTTTGTCTAGATGTGCTCTAAATGACAACATACTCAGCCCATGTGTTGGTTGGTTGTTTTTAAATAAAACATCAAGATCTGCAAAAAGTCACAGTGGGTTTTCCATGTAAGTGCTATATGGAGGGAAATCCACTTCCTCTGCTCCAGAGGGTCTACAGGAAAGCTGGAGAGGGATTGTTTATCAGGGAGTGTAGTGACAGGACAAGGTAATGGCTTTAACCTAAAAGAGGGTAGCTTTAGATTAGATATTAGGAAGAAATTCTTGACTGTGAGGGTGGTGAGGCACTGGAACAGGTTGCCCAGAGAAGTTGTGGATGCCCCATCCCTGGAAGTGTTCAAGGCCAGGTTGGATGGGCCTTTGGGCACCCTGGTCTAGTGGAGGGTGTCCCTGCCCATGGCAGGGGGGTTGGAACTAGATGGTCTTTGAGGTCCCTTCCAACCCAAACCATTCTATGATTCTGTGCTCTCTCTCAGCCATCTGATGCTGTAGCACCCAGTGTGAAGAAAACTCAGTTTTCCACCTGTGATAGCCATGCAGAACAATCTTTACTGCTGTCTTTATTAAAGTTGTTTTTTGCCCACCTTTCTCCTCAATAGTTCACAGTCATTAGTGCTGAGTGACAGAGCTTGCACACCAAGGCTTTCTCTAAAGTAGGGTGTTTGTACAGTCAACATCCTCAGGTTTCTTTTCATTATCAGTCCAAGAGCTTTTTGCCAGAATAAAAGATAATTCATAATAGCCATTACTTTTTAGAGGTCTGTAGGTTCAAGCCCCACCCCATTCCTAACAGGTCAAAATTATTGCAAAAATTCATCTTTTAAATGAAGAGCACTTTGCTCAAGTGAGTTTGACAAAAAGCTAGCAAGAAGCAGGAGAAAGCTGGAGAAACAGTGAAGACTCTCCTGTCCTCCCTATCTCCACCACATGACCGAGTCTTGCAATGCACACTTTCTATTTGACCCTGCTAAGCCTAGATGACTAAGCAGTGTTGTTCGTGGCTTGAAACCCTGTTGAGAGCTCTCATATGAGAATTTACCCACAGCGAACCCGATATTTGTGACTCATCTGTGAGCATCCTCTTTACCTGATGCCAGATACAAAGAGTATGTTAGTGTATGAGTTAGGATGGGGTATGGGGTTGCTCACTTCCTTGCCTTCTTTCTCTGTGTCTAGAGGAATATTTAAGATTTGTCCTCAAGCCCTTCTGCTTCTCAGTTTCATGTGTGCAGTTAAGGCTTTAAACTCAAGGTCCAGCTATGACAAAGTTACTGAATTTCAGTGTATCTTTACCAGCAATTGCCACATGTTTCAGAAACAAGGCAGCCCAAAAAAACCCAAAACAAACCGAGGATAAAGTTTGTGATGGCTCAGAATAAGCGTTCTCATTTGAAGAAGTCTGTCTCTGGAAATGCACATTTGGAGGACATAGGTAAAACAAAAATTTAATCCTTCTTCCAAAAAGCTTTTCCTCTACAGAAAGAATGACATTGACATTTGAAATGAGAGCCGGTTTGAGAATTTTCTAACTACTTTTTTTTCATCGAAAAAGTATGATGAGTCAAAACTGATGCTTTTTGCAGTAACATTGGTTTTGCTGAAAGTCTCACTGACAGCATTGCTGAGGTCTAGAACAGAAATTACAGGAAATTCAAGAAGGGGAGAGGCGCACCACAGAGCTGGCAATTGCCAATTGGAAGGACATTCACCCAAGACACAAGATACTCCCATTTGCACTTCTAATTATCCACATCCTATATGAATACAATGATCATCAGACCTGCCTTCTGACAGACAGATGATTTTCAAAACCCCCACAATAGACTAACTCACTGCCACTTAAATCAAAATAGATTGGAAATTCTCATGTCTCAAATATTGTCCTATGGAAAACTCAACTTTTGAGCAATATTTGAAAGAATTAACTACCAGATACAACTTTCCCGTAACGCCTCAGACTTACTTTCTCATTTCCTTCTCGGTGTGGAAACAGCACTGTTGGGCTCCCCAGCTGGGACAGTTGGCTGAGATCTGTTCTCTGCTGCTTGCATGGAACAATTACTACGTTCATCTCTGTTTTATGGACTTGGAAAACTCATATGAGAGGAGTCATTTTTGTCTCATGAATCTTCTATACCTCGTCTGATGTACAAACATAAATGCTGCTTAAATGGCCCTTTTGCCTACACTTTACTGCCATCCTTCTTTCTTACCCCATCCTTGTTCTTTCCACTATTATTTCAGACGTTTTGCTTTGAAGGACACTCACCAGTCTAAAAATGTTCATTTTTTAGATTGAAGAATCTGTCCAACCTACACTCAGGTTATTATCTCTGGATTTTGCATTTTGTAATCTATTTGAGGATGACTGCATTTTCATGCCTAATTTTAAACTCCTACTTGTAATTTTGTCTTCTGTGATAAAACCCACTTCATAACTCCTTGAGTGAGAAGATTATAAACAATATGCTCTCCCATTGCCATCTTCCTCAAAGTTCAGTAACTCAGCAGGCCAACTTCAGCAATAAGCTTCAACTTGTGAATTTTCCAGTTCTTGAAGCAGTGGAGGAGCCAAGACTATAAATCAGCTTAAGAACGGCTTGATAACGGCCTATCAAACTGACAGGCTGGCCTTAACCAAATGTTGAGTCAGTTTAAAAGCATTCGTGATTTTTTCCCTGGTCTAGAAAAGCAGTAAACTTTTGAATCGAGGTTTTCATAGATTTTGTTACTGATACTTATCTCACTGGAATTAGGAACTTCTCATTTTTTATTAATATATTTAGAGAGCATTGTTGTTTCTGGGAAAGTAGAGATACCCATGGAGCTTTTCTCCCCACTGAAGACTCCCAAGACAGGCCCCTTATCTTCTGTGCATGAATTTGCTCATCAGCAAGAGAGGGTAAAACTGGACTATTCTCATTGTCTTGGGTAAACAGCTCTGCTTTAGTGATTTTTTTTTTCCATGCTACACTTCCAGTCCATAGGAACAGTAAATTTTTGAGTAGAATAAATTCCCTACTACTGCATGAAGGATTCAGAGCTTCACACTGAGCTGCTCAATAACTTTTTTAAAAAAAGGTGGGAGACTCACTGTTGTCTTTATTGGAAAGAAGAGAGTATAGCCCTTGGATCAAGCAGCTGTCCATGACATCCAATTATTTGTTTTCATCGCAGGAGGGGGAAAAAAAAAAAAAAAGAAAATTAGCTACATTGATTCACTCATTGATTGCTGGCTGAGGTTTCATTTTGGGTTACCTCTGGGACTGCAGCATCAGCAGTTACTTAGTCATGAACGCGTTACACAGCAAGTAACGGGATCACTCTGTGTGAGGAGCACGGCTTTTTTCTGGTCTCTGGGTTGTGCGAGGAGGAACCTCGGCTCCCCCTAATCACAGGCTGCCACCACAGAGGACACATAACTCACTCCTACAGCAGCTACTACGGCCTTTATTATATGGTCCCCCAAAATGAAAATAGCCTGTAGATGTTGGCTTTGGGATCTTGGAACTTAATATCATCCAAAATACAGTTCTAGCAGATCACCTTAACACTGCTTTTTAAGCTTCTCTGAAACTGCGACATTTTTAACTGTATCTTGAAAATAATCTATCTATAATGAGCTCCTGATTACGAAGCTCTTATTATAACATGATCGCATAATAAAGCTGCGATCATGCTCAGCTTCCCCTTGTGCCAGAAGCCCTATAATGGAGGGATAGTGCCCTTTCTCAAGTAGTAGTTATACAAAAACATGATTAAAAAAAATGCAGTCTAATAAGCCATCGGGAGGAAGGGAACAATTCTGGGTCAAGCCAGAAGAAAACGTCAGAGCAGGCCAGAAAGTCACAGTTAGCTCGTAACGCGTCACTGTTTTCAGCCGGAAAAATCACACTAAACAATCTCTTCTTATTTAAAAGTTACCTCACTGAAAGTGAGTTTGCTATTGTTTGTAAAACATACTGTAATTATCCACTGATTCTACATTCTGACAATCACCATTTTTCTGTATCTCAAACTAATCAACAATGATTAGTCGCACCTGAGCAAAAATCTGAATTCCTGTGCAAAAGGGAATTGCCGCCTATTTGATTAAAATGACTTGAAAATACAAATTCTAATGCAAAGCTGACGTTTTTCCAACTTGTTAATTTTGACTGAAACAAAACGTTTCGGTTGTGTCTGTTGAGGCAGATCAAAACACGTTGCTTTGGCTGCCTTTACAGTGAAACCGTATTTCTGCCTGGCCGAACAGTGCCTCCCTGGGTTGTGGTTTCCATGTCCTCCGCGTCCTCTCCCACCGTGGAGCTTCCCATGAAAAATGTATTTCCTATGGTGCACCTCAGGCCTCAGATAAAGAAACTTACGGTAGGCTAGTTCTCACCAGGAGGCTTCCCAGGCCCCCCCTCCCCCCAAAAAAATGAAGGCACCAATGAAACCGCAGGGTACAGCTAAACCAGCCTGATACACCCACCGTTTTGTTTCAAGAAGTACAGGTACGGCACGGCTTGTGGAGCTGCGGTGGGGGAAAACTGAGCACACAACGCACGTCACCCAGAAAGCATTTTAGGGGTGGTACAGGTCAATGCTGAACTCACTCAAAATACAGTGTTTTGGTTCTGAGCTACAAACGTGAATGGCTCAGTCTGTGCTAACCCCATGGCAAATGAAAGATTTGGGTTGCATTTTCCTTTCTGGAAAGCCAGAACTCTTTCTGTGTAAAAGTTTGATCATGGAAGAACTACGTTTCAGCGTGAAATTCCTAAAGAACAGTATTTACAAGCAAATGATGGGACTGGGTGGGCCTAGTAGCCACTACTCAGCTGTTAAAATACCCAGTAACAGTAATTTTTCATAACCGGAACAACAATGTTGAGTACCAGAGGGCTAAACTGATGGCAGACAACTGAGTGAGGTGGCACCAGCTCACAGTCCCTTACACAGCCTCCCCTTTGTAAAACAAAGATTTTTTTTTTATTTTTTTCCCCCCTCCAAGTGAACACCTTTGCCTTGAAATATTCACACCCTGCAAGACCCTCCTTGGCTCTCTCAGATATCCCCAGTGACATCACTCTCCCCTGGCACCGCATCGCTCTGGCAGAAGACCTCACAGTCAGCATGCTGAGGCTAAATAACACTGTCATCTTTTCTAGCTGGCAAAAGGTAGCCGGCACCCCGCAGTCTGAAGCAGTATTTTTCCACTTGATGAGCTTCACGCAGTGCATCGCCTACAGCAGCTCGTTTGAACACCCCGTCCCCCGGGACGGAGATGCTCGCAGGGTACCACCTCACCCGTTCCTCCTCCACGCTTGGCTGAGCAGAGCCGAGGGGCGACCACGGCGAAACGGGGAGGCTGCGGTATAGGTATAGCACCACTGTGCCTCAGCACCACGTTGCCCTCCAAATCGAAGGGAAAATAAACAAGAGTGGCACAGCACCATCTTAATCTTCACCGCTGGTCATGACAGCTTTACTCCGTTTTAGTCAGCTATCGAGTAATCAGAATGAATTAAGCAGCAGAAGGAAGGACTGCACCAGGATCTAATAAAGCCGCGGGCACTGGAGCGCCCCGGGGAGTCACTGCACAGCTCCCTCTCTTCGTTGCCGCCACGGGTTCCCCACTGCCATCAGACAGCATCTCTGGGCACCTCCTGTCCGCCAGCTCCTCCGGCCACACCTATCGCCAGCTTTCAGAAACAGCTGTCGGTCCAGCTTGTCTCCGCAGGATGGTTACGCCTGCACGCCTGCCTGTCTTTATCTGCTTTGAAGAGTCTAATAAGAAGGCTTGAAATTGTTATTAACTCCCAGCAAGTCCCTTTTGCACCTTTAACCAGGAGCAACGCCCGCACTCGGTCAGTGCTCCCGATCCCTCCTGTGCTCCGTCAGCTGCGACAGACACGGCGGGACGCACGGTCTCTTTGCAAGGCCAAAGGCAATTTCTGCTTTGTAAGTCCCAGAGGAAAGGAGCGGCCTCGGACACACTCCATTCCCTGCCTGCACTTCTCAAAAAATTAGTAGCAGCTTTCAAAGGACTTCAGTCGCAGAGGTCGTGTCAGTTCCAGCCTTCACGTAGGGAGGGATACAATAAGGAGGGGCTTTTTACTCGTGGCTCGAACCTCCCTGTGGTCAGAGATTGACTTTCAGCCCCAAATTCTGGGTTTTGCACGTTGCGCTACCCGTGAGGGTACTGACAGGCGCAAACTTCCAAGCACATCATCAGGGCATGAGTTAGGATAGCTCTCCTGAAATCTCTGACGTTTAGCTGCATTTTACCACCGCCATTAAACTGTCGCACACGGGCTGTAATCTGCAGACATTTCCTCTAGCTGTACACACAAGGCAAACGGTTAATGGCTCCTTCATAAATCCCGATGGCCGAGCGGTAAGCAGGCTACGGACACAGACTTTGCTAATTAAGTCCAGTGCAAACCTTCTCTTTATGACACTAATAAATAACTATTTCCCCAGGAACAGGACTGAAAGCACGTGATGGAAAAGGTTCAGGCTAGAAGAGGACGTCTAAAGGAAAGCAAGCTTCAGTGCAAGGTGGTTGTTCCTCATGGCTGCGGTATCTTACCTTACGCAGGGCGACCCTGGCCTACGTTAACTGGTTAGAAAAAAGGTTTAGCTAGATTATGGTCAAATTTATCCTGAAAGGGATGGAAAAACACTCCTGCAAAATCTGAAGGACATGCAAACAGCCTTTAATTAAGGATCATTACAAAACTACCCTGATCCAAGACCCTAATTTATTTTTTTTTTTCCTCCAACCATTATTTGCCTCCTCCTACCTGAAACACCCCCATCCCTCAGCAACTCCCTCTTCAAGCTCTTTGCAACATCTCGAGAAATTCAAATGCCTGCTCTTAGAGGAAAATAGTTTCTAATTAAGCACACCGTGTGGGTGTGAATGAAGCTGGGCCCACTTCTTGCCTCGCTGATGTCAACAGAAAAATGTTTTTCTTTTTTACCGTGAGCATCAGCAGAGGCAGGGGCACTGGGGCGTTGCTCCTAGACACGCTTTTGAAGGAACAGAGGTCCATCGGTACCAGCAACTAACACGGTTTTTCTTTAGGTTTGGTGAAAGAACCTGAAGTTTCCTAAATTTCAGACTTTGGGTCCGGGCTTGAGTGGGAGGGCGTGCGGTGGAGAGCCAGGAGAGCCTCGCCGGAGGTCCAAGCGTGCCCCCTGGCAACAGCTAGCCAAGAAGCTGGGTTGTTCGTGTAAATGTCAGCTACTTACGGGTCCGATCCAGATGTGAGCATCAGGGAAGAGAATCTTAAAAAATCTTCCTCTGCACCACATCAGAGGATGATTTTTGTGGGTTTTGAATCAAATTTAAGTATTCAGGGAACGCTACATGACATTTTCGTGGCAAAATAGGTTGTTTTGGAGACTGAAAGTCTACCTAAGTAACATTCAGATATATTCCTTTGTTGATCTGAGGACCAAACTGAAAAGATAATCCTACATTTCCTCTTTTTTCTTTCTCTTATAATCCTCCCACAGAAACATCCGAAAAATAAAAGCGTTTTAAGTGCAGACAAACAGATAGACACAACTCTTGCCAACATCACAACATAATACAGAAAGGTGAAGGTGGAGCACGCTTTCCTCTCATCTGGGTGGCAATCCCCTCAGGCCACAGCAGCCCTAGATGGTGTTCAAGCTCCTGATGATTTGACCTCCATCTCCCCAATTCCCCACCCATCCTCTTCCACACTACTAACACACCTCCCTGTGCGGCTCGAGCAGCGCGGCTGCGTTTCGAACCAGCGTGGTTGCAGGTTAGTAACTCTTCAGAAAATACCCGTACGAAAAACAGGAGGAGGGAAAAAATAAAAAAAAAAATAAATAAAAAAAAAAGAGCTGAAAGTTTTGCCTGACACCGCTAGGAACCGCATAGTTTGTCTGAGATAACCCAGCTCCACAGCAGCACGATGGATCCCGGTGGCGATAGAAGAGAAGAGAGGTTCTGCCTCTGCTCCAGATAAGCCTCCCGCAGTGCATGCAAGAAAAGCTGAGTGTGCTGGTGGATTATAGCACCTCATATTCCATTTAAGTTCTCAGTTATGAACACTAGTTATTTTTGCAACAGTAGCTGGTAAAGTTAGGGCCTGTGTGAAATAAGAAGAAATGAGAAATTTATTGTATTTCAGTAACACGAAATTACCTTTTCCTTGTAGACGTACAGTGACTCTCAGGAAAAAAAATTAAAAAAAATTGGTAGCTGATCTCTGGAGGTCCATCTAGTCCTATATGCTTAAAGTTCATATTCCTGCACCTAACGATGTATTTTCCTTCAGAGCTTAACTTGTCTGGAGATGGGAAGAAGTGATCTGGTTCTTCATTTTGATGAGGCTAGCACTTCTCAAAGTTCATCTATGAATAATGTCGGCAGGGAGACGTGCATCTAGCTGATTCAGAAGACACATTTGTGTCAAAACCCATCTCTCCTGATTTTCACTGAAGTGCTTCGATATGCTGTGGTACTTCACAAGATTGAAATTAATGCATTTCATAGCTCTCATCTCCCCCAACTCCCACCTTCCCTATAACTACATTTCCATCTTTTTTTTTTTTTTCTTCCAGAAATACCTGCGGCTGCTTTTGTTTTTCTTACCCCAAGACTCAGGG
>VXBL01007069.1:874073-902603 GCA_013400195.1 Aramus guarauna | reverse complement strand
CCCCCCCCGCCCCAACCTCACAGATAAATTACCGACAGGCATGTAGCACTTCCACACTTTTCACTTGCTCTTTCTACATAAACACCAGAATTTTATTTTTCTCTCTCTTTGCCATATGCATTTTTAACCAGCTGTGTATCGTTCCCACTTTAGAAAACACTACTTGGTAAAAAAAGAGGGTGCGAAGAGACTTTGCTTTTTACTGCAGTAAAAATACGTTATCCGGTGTGATCCACAGGCCTCGTCCCCTTGGTCCACCAAGAAGGACATCTGAAGTCTTTGCAGATTTGTTTTCGTATTTCCTTTGACCAAACAGGTGACTAAAATCAGTACAAATTTATGAAGTCCGTTATCCACTATTCCCCTGGGAAAGACAGTAAGGAGTGCTAGGGAAGGACCTACAGGAAATAAGAAGGAGCATGACTGTAAGTAATGCTCCCTGCTCAGCTTCCTCATGTCGGGGCTGCCATTCTCGTTACCCTGTTTGTTCCTGACGGGCACTAAATGCAATATTGCTTCTGAGCGGGAAAAGTACATTTTGGAAAGAAATGTTCAGCGTTGTTGAGCACAGACTCCTTTTTTCCTCCCTCTCTTTTTACAAACAGCTCAGCTAGCAGCGTGTGTAGCTCCCTTAGCTAGAGGACAGCGGTGGGCTCCTCTGCACCACGGGTCAGAAGCGCTGGGTAGCGATGAGAGGCTCCGCAGAGAGCCGATGGACATCGCGAGCCAGTGGGCTCTGTGTTACTCTCTCAGAATCCCCGATTTCCCAAATTTCTAAAATCAGGAGGGGGTAACGATGCCATAATTACCTTGGAAGGGCATCAAAAAGATGAATGAAGTAATGTTTGTCGAGCACTGGAGGGTCCTCGGGTGGTTTGAGTGCTTTTGTGGCGTTACTCCGTTCAGTGCTGGTCTTTCACAAAATTACGGGAACGAAGGGCAGAATTTAAGTGACCATTTCCACAGACCTCAGGTTCCTAACTTTGCAGGCTGCAGCACAGAAGGCCCCCCCAGGCCTGCTTGTTCAAGCCTGCTCTGAGGTAGTTAATATTTGCTAGGCGTTGAAATGCTCAGACACATTTCACCCCGAGGTATTTAGAGCCACAGTCTGCGGAGGCAAATGAAAGGGACGTACTAGGAAACGCATTAGAGTTCTTCCTGTGATCTTGTGATTCTTTCCCTTAACATTTTTGCACAGTTTCAAGCCAATGATTAACTTTCCATTAGCAAAATAAGTGCTATAAACGACCGGGGGAACTTGCTAGGCGTGCTCTTGAAATAACGGTTCGGGCCGAGCTGGCTTCTGCGCCGCTCCGGCGCTGATGCATAGTGGGAGCGCGGAGGCTATAAAGCGTGCTATTACTGCAGTCAAAAGCCAGGCAAAACTTTAGCTCAAGGGAGCACCAAGACTGGGGTTTGGTTTTTTTTTTTTCCTCACCGGTAAACGATCAACCAGATTAGGCAAGGCTGGAATCAGCTGCCCGTGCGGTGGGCTGGCTGCCTGCGGGGCACGAGCTGGCAGCCTGGCGGTGGTCTGCCTCCCCGAGGTGCGAGGAGCTCAGACCACCTCCTCCCCCACAGCATCCCTGAAGCTGAGCGAGAACAAGGAGCCCCAGGTGGAAGAGGAAGGAGTTTTGCAAAGCAACCTCCCCAACCCGACACGGAAAACCTCCGAAATAAAATAAAACAAAACAACCAGGAGGATAAGAGCTACTGAGAGTCCTGAGCTGGTGGTGGCTGTGGCTGATCACCATGGGTGGGAGCGGGGAGAAGCCCCTTGGGCATGGCAGGGCATCAGGATGATGCTCCGGCACGGCAGAGAGGGGGATGGTGTGAGTTGGTGGTGCACAGAGAGCAACTGCGTGGTCCTCGCCCTCTGCTGACGCTGACCGCGGTGGTCTTGGCAGTGTCCAGGATGGTGAGCAACGTGAAGGGATGACACAGGCGGCGTGTTGCCCATGCAACGTGGTTTGGTGACCAACTGATCTCAGCTTTCTGCAGTTGCTAAAAATACGGGGAGCGTCGGTAAGTACAGTAAAGCTCAGTGTTTTTCCACTTGCATTCAGCGACACTGGCGCTCAGCTTCTGTGTTAGGGCCCTGGATACAACGGGTGGCACGTAAATAAAATTGCTCGCAGGAGCAAATGCTAGTAGGTGAGGATAAGGATGGCAGAATCAGGTTCTTAGCAATCTTGATAGAGACCGTAAGCAGCCTAAAGAGAAGCCTAATTCAGATGCCTCAGTATGCAGCCTTTTTTATTACACCCACAAACCACCCACAACCTCCAAATTGCTATTCTTTAGAAACACCCTGCAGCATTTTCTGGTTTCCAATATACAGCAGTGCTGTGGGCTTAGCTGCTGGATTTGTGCATGCACACGCAAAAATAACTAATGGAGAGCTTGATCAGACAGCAGGATCTTTTCTCAAATGACACATTTTAGTATTAAAGGGAATGTATTCTGTTACCCTGCTAGCATGGAATAATGAAACCATAGCTTTTCCTTCCCAGCTTTTTTCCCTTCCTTTCCTTTGAGTCTTGCAAAGCAGAAACGATCCCTGGCTTGTAGGCTGCAGCAGCCCACAGGAGCTTTGAGAACAGTGTCAGAAACCCACAAACCCGAGCCGTTAATTGGAGACTGGATCGCTGGTGACACTTTAGAGAGCCAGGCTGTCATTTCAAAGCAGCGAGGTACTCTGCAGATGCCAAAGCCTGACATTTTGTAGCAGAGGGAGGAGGGTCCCGTACCACTGAGAAATGTTAGTTCGGCAGGTTTTTCAAGCGGAGCACGGTCTGGGAGATCAAATCTTCTCTTTCTGCAGGTCCATGCCCATCATCTCTGTCCCTCTGCACCTCCGAAGAGACGTGCGGTTGTCACAAGGAGCGACGAATGCATCACTTCCATGTTTTCGTTGTAAGACATGCACACTGTTATTCAAATTCCTGGCTTGGCACTGCTGCCCGTATTGTCCAGTCACTGTAACTCTCAAAGGAAAGGACTAAAGGAAAACAACATGAGGCTGATATTTAGGCTGCCCCGTGAATTTCTGTTTTGTTTCTTGGGCAACTGGCCTTTTGTTTTAATTGCAATCTCAATTTAAGGCACAGGAGGGAAGAAGATTGAGGGGAAAAAAAACAAACTAATTTTCTTCCGTTTCACGCTACTGGGTGTGGTTTAAGAACAAAATCTTCCCAGAGAGCCTCTGTAATCATAAATAAATCTAAAAGCAAAACGAAATGCGAAGTCCTGCTCCTACTAACATCTCCTGTTAAACACACTTTAAAAATATTTCAGTGTTCCTCTCATCTTCCTATTCATTTCAGACCTCCATACTACCTGTTGTAACCCCAATCGACGCACAAACCTGTAATGCAAAGCATTAAAGCCTCCGGAGATACCAGAGGTAGGGAAGTATTGCTGGTCCTTTTTCCAGGCAGAAGAAGATCTCCCTCCAACCTTGCCCCTTCTCTCCCAGGCTCTCTTCTTCAGCAGTCAGTATTCGCAGGGAATCACCTTCTCTCATGTATTCCCCCTGTCTGGAGTTGTCAGTCCAAGCCACGGACGTGGGGCCCAAATGCATCCGTAAGGCCACGCACCGGAGCAACACCTGCTCGGTGTGATGCACACCCACCTCCAACACGTGAACCGTCACGTGCAGCCTTGCCCGCCACCGCTTTCTGCGGGGTGTCGCGCCCCAAGAAATGCCCATCGTTATATCCCGAACAGCAAACGCTGCCCCGCAGCTCATCTGCTGACTTTGGGTATATTAGATTATCCTGTGGGCAGAAGTGCGATTCAATGGCTGGGAATCAGCTTACGCGGTGATGTTATAAACAACTTCAGAGTTATAACTCCACATTTATTAGCCTTTCCAGCAAAGGAATCTGATAGCTTGAAATGCAAATTGTACTCTGCAGTATGAACTCATCAAAACAAGAGCACAACAAACTCCTCAGATTCAACTGCCTCTCAAATAAAGCTCCCTCCGAATCTGCCCACCCCCCCAAGACTGCCGCCTCCTTGCTTCCCGGCTCTTCTCCGACAAGAGCCACCCCTGCCAGCCCCACAGCAGGAGAAAATCCCAGCCATCCTCTCCCGGAGAGTTTTCCCAGTGCAGCTCACTCCTACATGTATAATTCAGTTTCTTGCCTTGCTAATGATTCCATAAACTATCTCGGAGGCCAGCAACAAGAAGGTGATGTCTCTGCAACGTGAGAATTGTTTGAAGCGCACAGAAAGGTACTGTGCTCTCCTAGCAACCAAAGTTGTAAAATAATGTAATAATAGCTAAAATAATGCGATAAAAGATTATGTGATGCTTGTATCAGGTTGGTATGGCAACTGAAATAAGCTGAAATGCGTGCATCCGACATTTCAAACAAATAACCTAATTGTATGCAAAGTTACATTTCTAATTAATCCCATTCAGCTTACCATCATCTCCATTCATTCATGCTTACTACAGGGCTGTTGTTAGGTCTTATTTTCATGGCCTTTATCCTGCTCCTGCCCAACCTAGTTTTTGTTTTGTTTTCAATTTTCTTTTCTTTTACCCTAGTGAGGTAAAATTGTTATTTCATCCCTGCATGTTCAAGAGAGTCAACAGAGAGCTGCATTTCAATGCATCATCTGTAACCCAGTCTTACTTCATTTTCCTTTTTAAACAACTTTGTTGCTTGGGGAAACGTTGTCCTAAGGTGTCAGGATTTACTGAACTCCTCCTCCCCCCATATCTCGATGAATAACCAAAACAGCACTCCTAAGAGATGAAAGTACCCCGAGGGAGGACGACGCATCAGCTCGGCCACGCTGGCAGCAGCCAGGAGAAGAAAGCCACCCCGGGGAGGACACACCATGATCAGACGCTGCAGCCTCATCTGCACTGGCCGGATCCAGCACCCCCTCACTGATTTCACCTTATACCTACCAAAATATTGGCCAGTTTCTCAAGAAAATCAGTTGCCGTGCTCCCAACCTCCCAATTCTTGCCACAAGACACACTTTTTAAAAAACATTTTCCACGTCTTTCTATTCCTCTCCTTTGAGACTGAATAAAACTCTAATTTCCATAGAGTGCCATCCTGAAATCAGCCCATCTCCTGTAATAGTCCCAGTGGGCTTATGTGGGGAACTAATTGTTTTCTGGATCGGGCTTTTATTCTCTGGTTCATTCCTGAGCTGTTATTTCTGAAGTGATTCAAAAAGACACAATATTTAAACTGATACCTCTGTTAAAATGTAAGGGTTTGTGTGTTTTCTGAATTCCCTCTTTTCTCCCTTCCCCAACCTCTCCAGCTCTGTCTCTCTCTCCATAAGATACCTGTGTATGAAAACATACATATGCATCTCCCGTAGCTGAACATAGCTGCAGGTAATGCTATTTTCCTCCTCCTGGAGAAGTTAGAGCCAATACTGAGATCAGTGACCAGCACACGGCGTGCCCTGACAGCATCTCTGAGGCTTGCACCCGACCGCTTCATCCCAAAGTGGTGTTTGGGGGCAGTGCAAGCTGGCTTAGAGAAGGCTTCACCAATCTGATCTGCTTTTCACAGGGACAGGTTGCCAGCCTGCCCTGCCTGAGGCTATTCCTCTCTTTTGTTAAGGTTATTCAGCAGTACAATTACTGCTTCGGGTAAGGCAGAGCGAGCTTCCAGTGGTGAGGTTCTTGAGGCACGTTTGGCGTGCCGTCCTCTCCATCACCCCAAAAGCTGAGTCCAATGGGTATGTTTTCCTGAGTCTTGACAGTTGCAGAACAGCCCCAAAATCTGGAAAAGCACACTGGGGGGGGTGGTCTTTTCTGACCGTCATTTCTCTGCTGGCTTTGAAAACCTGTTTGTGCCTTGCGCTCACGCAGCCTGCGTGTCCCGACACGCAACCCCCGCTCTCTCCCAGTTGCCCTCGCATGATGGGTACGCATGGGAAACACCAGCCAGCAGTTTGCCTTCATTCAGGGGCATACATACACTCAAGATTTCATAGAATCATAGAATCATCTAGGTTGGAAAAGACCTTTAAGATCATCAAGTCCCAGCAGCTGGTTGATGCAGCACCTCGCACCTGCATGTGGGGACGGTGACGATTGCTGGGGCCTCAGTCTAGCACTGCGCTAGACCTGCGGGTAGGAGCGTATAAACCACTCTGCAAAACCCACCCCCAAGCTGCAGCTCCGCAGGCTGTTCCTGCTGAAGACACCATAGCAGCACAGCAGCCATTACCCACCCCGGGCCTGATGGAGAGGAAGGTGGTTAACGTTATTGTCCCGCTGGTTTTCCATTCCCTGTCTCCATGCTGACAGCACAACCCGCCCCAGGTGCCTTCCCGAACACTCAGGGTTTTTTTACCTGCTAACCACTCGCCTGAAGCAGCACTAACGTGCCAGTGGAAGCTTTGAGACTTTCAATACCTCAAAGGGGGAAAAAAAAAAAAAAAAACAAAACAAACCAGCAGTCAACAGGGTGGGAAGAAGGAAATGGGGGTGATGAATAACCTCAGCTGCCCCTGCAGAAGCGTGTCTGGAGCAGGAGCAGAGAGGCACCGGCCACCGCTGCGCCTGCCCGGGGGGGTGAGCCTGGCGACAGCCCAGACAGAACCCACGCTCCGCGGGATGCCTCCGGCAGCACCCGTTTTCCCTGTCTGGTGAAATATTTGGGGCAAACAGTGTGCACGTCACAGGACAAGGCCGGGTTCTTCCCCAGCTGATTGTAGGATCAGCCCAAAGAAAAGATAACCGAGCCCAGAAAGTGCTGTGTGGAAACCAGCCTTAGCAATGGGCTAAGCCTAAAAGCATGGGATCCATTTGCCGTGTAAGCCTTACACGCTGCTCGGCCTTAGCCCTTTGGGGATGTTTATTTCTAGGCTGCAGAAAGTTCCCCAGAGGGCATATGCAAAATGATGGGGAAACAACCCTTATTAAAATATAATTTATCCTTTTTTTTTTTTTTCCTTCATGATGATGAAAATAAGGCTGATGATAACATGTTTTCTTTGCAGGTACAAGTAGCTCTTTGGATACACTGAAAATGCTTTTGTGAAAGAGTTAGTACCAGAAGGGTTTTTAAAATAGTACATTCTATCACCAAATTACAGTAGCAGCATGTGTAATATTCTTAACATTTACCCATAACCTTCCAACTTCCAGCACAACTTGGGGACTAGGAAAATTGGTTTAATTTGTCTCTGATACTGCACTAAGACCCAGGGAAATGCCTGACTGAGTGATGTTGTGTACATATGTTTCACACGAGTTGCATCATCCTCCTGCACTCCCAGTCTTTACCAATTAACCCTGGGCTGCGATAACTTTCCTCCATCTGAGCGTTATCTGATGAGCCATCTCACTAGATTCAATGGGAGCAGCCAGTACATGATGGTAACATTTAAAGACATAAAGCATCTCACGAGGTAGGCATCACATTGCACGGGTACATGGTTTGAAACAAAGACCAGGAGCTCTAATTCCCTGAACGCGTGCTGAAGGACAGCTACAGTACGTGCTACAGGTGACATTTGCTTATATTACATCTTGTTCGAGTGCTTCTAAAAAGGACGTACAATAGGTGGAGGATTATGCTACTTTATTTTGCCTCATCATGCTCCCTCTAAACTGAATACTTTTGTGGATTACATAAAACATGTAATTTCTTTGTAAAATTAAAAGTAGTCACTGGGAGGCCAACATTTCCTTTCACCCTTCTGTTGCTCCCACTCCTGTTTCTGTTTCTACAGAGCCACCTTTAATTGATTTCCCTTCCATCCCACTAAAGTCCCTAGAAGTTCCTTTATGTTGTACTCAGTGCATCCAGAAACTTTGCTTTCTTACTGCCATAGGGTGCAGAGATCCCTGGTAGTCAACCGTTGCGTTTTCAGTCAGGGATGGGGAAAGTGACAACAGGAGGTATTGAGGAGCTCCTCACCGAGTCCCATCTCGCTTTGATGGGGCCATCACCTGAACTGGCTGGAGGGGCTCAGCTGTGGGCAAAGGAAGGAGATTTGAGGTTGTGAGAGGTCATGGAAGAAGCCAACATCCCTATGGACTAGGTGAGCAGAGAGAAGATCGGGGATCTGGTTCCCAGCATGAAGGCGTATGGAGTCAGCTATGTGGAGTGACAGAGGCAAGGCCTGTGAAATTCACTGGGAAGTTAAGAATGCTGGAGCCTACTTCAAATTAGGCCATTTGGTGTCTCCCACCAGACATCCAGAAATGCAGATATTTAATTTAGGAGATGCTGTGGAAATGCAACATGGAGGATGGCAGAGAAATTCCTGCGTTGGAGAAGGTTGTGGGCATTTGAGGAGGGAAAAAACTTTCAGAGTAAGCAATACAGTGCTCGGCAGTCAGAGATTTGGAGAGAAAGGTTGACGACGAGACCAGCTGAGCTGGGAGACCAGGGCAACATGGACTTGTGAGCCATGAAAACAGCGACGGCGGATGAAACACCCGGAGCAAAGGAAGCTTCCCAGAGGAGGGGCAGTGCAGTTCTCAGGAGGTGTTTTTCTCTTGATCTCTTACCCAGCCTCCCTCTCCTCTCACCGGTCTACTACAGGAGGACTTGAAGGATTTTACAAGAGGAGAAAGTAAATTAAAAAGTAGTAATTAATGAAATATAAAGACAAAGACCTTGCATGCATAGCTAGGCTGTTTTGAGAGAATCAATCGTTAGATTTACTAGAAAGATCCTTTCGCATGCATAAAGCAGTTTTGTAAGAGGAAATAAAAATCAAATTCCACCTGTTAGGAGAAAGAACTCATGGGGTTTTTTAAATTTTTACTTTTGCCACTTTCAGACAAAATTTCAAGTTCATATTTATGAGGAATTTAACCAAAAGGGGATACCTGCATGTGAATTTAATCTTTTGATAAGTCCGTTTTGCGGCCAAGAAAATATCAATACCAGCCTATAATTTGATTTGCTCATATATAAACACTGAAGTGAAAAAAAAGAAAAAGACCAGTTATCTTTGCCGCCTCAGAGCTCTCAAACTTTGTTTGAAAGTCCAAAATCTCTGAGCACTTGATAATAACCCTAGTGGTGATATGCAAATGGTTGGAGAAGTTTTGTACAAACCCATCTTGCGTTAGTTGCTTATCCCTTTGAGGCTCTTTGCACGGCCTCATCAGAGCAACTTACGGCAGCAGTACAAGAGTGGATCATTTATAAAGCTCGTATAAATGATGCATTCAGAAAGAGTTTCATGTTCTGGTTGATAAAAGTTAATTGTATGCAAAATGGCATACAGCAACTCATCGTATATCTTCCTTGCAAGGCAGTTATCGCCGTTCAGGTAGGAAGACGATTTATTTGGATATTTCTAAGCTAGTCTTACAAGCATTTTAAGCCCTTCCTTTAAGAAATGAGCAAGGTACTCTTTGTCCAATTGTTATAAAAATTAATAAAAGATCCAAATCTAGTCATCTGCAGGAAGAAAATGTGAAGCTAAGAAAGGCTGTTTCTAATCCAAATCCCTGCACCAACTCCCTCTGCAGCAGCGAGGAAATTATTTTCTCTGTGCTTAGCCCCAGTTTTCCCCCTCAAGCACTAATGCTAATTATACCTGCTTCGCCGAGGTTTTGTAACAAACAGCCTGCATGTGAAAACTACTTTGATGCAAGTAAGCGCCAAGTTTTAGTAATAAACATATGGTGAATGGCATTTTGTCTGAATTTATGCACTGGAAGAGTTTATTTAAATCAGATTTGGAAACCGATAGCGAGTCAGAGAAACACCGCGTTGTTTCTCAATCAATAAATAAATACTTGTTTGTACCCCTTGCTCTAAATACCCGAATGCCTGGCTCTGCTCCAGGCGTTAGGCAGACAGCGTGCTCAGATGTTTTTTGCCCTTAGCTTGGGTTTCGGGAGCGCGTCGTCCAGCCCAGGTTTGAGGGGAGGGGGGGCAGGCAGGACCGCGGTGGGAGCACCCAGGGCAGCGGTGCAGCACCCGCGAGCCAGGGGAACACCCTTGCGCGGGGAGCGTTTCAGAGGCAAAGAGCACCTAGAGAAGAAGAGGGACCGAATCTAGATCCAGCCATCCCTAAAACTAGGCAGAGGTGGAAATGCGCTTTTTTTAACTTTTTCCAGCAGCCAGGCTGCTCTGGCCAGAAACACCCTGAAATAAAATCATACCTGGTATCTGTTATCCAGAACTCGAAACTACTGTACGGATTACATTAGTGCACTTACGGACTCTTCGTCTTAAAAGGCAGTCACTGACTTGGACAATTTACAGTCTTAAATTATTTACAATTGCCTATTCATCAAAGCAGGAGGAGGAGGAGGAAAAGAGATTGAATCCCAACATAGATAAAAGTCTGCAGTGACCCTGTGCAAAATGACAAAGGCACAGAGGTTTTCAGCAGTGCAAAGAGCTCGAGCCCAAAATGCTTTGTTCTAATTGCAAACCTCCAAAGAGGCAAACCAGTTTTCTTTCGTTCTTTGCTCTGGAAACTGATTTTTCATTTTCAAATTATTTAGGCCAGGCTGGCTTTGTGGCTGAGCTCTCAGTCGTGCAAGGGCCCCGATTGCCTCCCACGAGGCCGGGAGCCCCCTTCCCTGTATGCACATCCTCCCGCAACTGCAAATCCATGCAAACACTTTCCCCACGGCTTTGCAGGCACGCTACAGACGTCCAGCAGAAATGGCTTGCATTCTTTTGTTAATATTTAATGTAAAATTTTAATCTTGAAGGAGAAAGACCTTTTGATTCAGTGGCAAATCTGAAATGATTTTCTTATTAAGGCTCTCAATTACTTCTTCCCAAATAAGTGTTTCCATATGGGCAGTTGTATGACAAGTGGGATAGAGCTGTTTCTGCTTCCTTCAGCTGCAGCTGCTGACAATTTTCATAACACAGGATGGATTCCTTCACTTCAGCCCCAAATTAACTTTCCAAGATATGTGCATCTTCTCCCCTCCTCAATCTTAAATTACTAACACCACAATCCCATTGGAGAACTGGGAAACTGAGCTGATAAAAATGTTTAATTTTCCTAATAGTTTTAATTACTGTGTCTTTTTAAAAACCTGTGATTTCTCATGTCCCTGTGGGATAGCTGTTCTAATTTGAGCGGTGACAATGCACGTGGGTATGGAATTAAATTTAAACCTTTCATGGTTACTAACAGCTATCGTTAAGCTCATCTAGCAAAGTAAAGGGCCCTGCATGATCTCCTCCAGCAGGAGACCTGCTCCTCCACTTCTTCTACCCCTTATTTTCTTCTCCGGCACCACACAGAAGAATGATAACTAGGTTTAAGGCTTAGAGCAGCCAGTCGAGTAACTTGTTGTCTCTTCCGTCAGGGATGTCGGTCTTCTAGAGGAGCTGAGGCAGATCCCAGCACTAGCCCGACTTCCCTCCTGATGCAGCTGAGACAGACCCGATAATACTTGTCACTGAACTCATTTTATTTTCTTATTCCCTCCACAAGCCTTTGCAATTCGGTGGGACGCTTTGTTTGCCAGCAGTGACAGCCAAATGGGCCTGTCCTCCAGATCTTTCCTCAATATGTACAGTGTTGATTTTCCTTCCTTTCTCCAGCAAAATGCTAAAAAGTGACAGCAATACTCCAAATCCCTCCAGTCACACAAAACAGCACTGGGGTTTATCCGTGTGGAGAAGGTCACTGAAATTTCTGTTTCCATTTCAGGTTCCTGGCTGGCATGTTGGGCAAACATGCCCATCGTCAGCATCTACGCTTGGAAACCACTTTAAGACCCCAGAGGATTTTCTCATACAAGAATTTTGTGATCAGACGGGTGTTAAACAGCCACCAACTGTACTTACTTTTTATGATGTTATCTGAGGGGACAGACACCTGGAGATGTAGTAATCTTGTAGCTTTGCTGGGCTCAGTGGTGCTCATTAGAAGTCCACAGGAGCTTCCAGCCCTTCACCGACAAGCTTACGGATCCTCTGGTCCTCAACACACGTTGTTATCTGCCACCCCTTCAAATACAACAGAGAAGAAAGACATCAACATCTCCAGCATTTCTTGGGTGTTTGCTTTTACGTAGCCCATATTTTATGTACTTTTTGGGGATCAAAAGCCATGTTGCTTCATAGGGTCTTGCTGTTTCCCAGGCATTGCCTCTTCCCTCGGCGGGTCCCAGGGCTGTCCTCCCAGTCTTTCCCCACTAAGCACCCTGCACAGGATAACCCTGATGCTTTGCTCCGGGGCCTCCTTTCCACGGCTAGCTTTTCCCAGCTCAAGATTTAAAAGTGATCTCAGTACCTGAACCTCACCAGTTCTTCTAGCCAAGCTCTGGAAACCACAGTCACCCACACCTCACCCTGGGACCTCTTTATCTGCTCCTGGTACTGCTCTTGATTAGAAGACTAGAGATTAGAAAGCCACCTGGTGAGCCCGACTGAGCCACACCATCAGTCTTTTTGATGTTTTTCTGCTGTGCTCCTCCTTCAGCCCTGTTATCTGTGGTTTGAGACATGCAGACACGAGAGATGGGTTCCTGGAATTACTCAGAGTGGGGCATGTCCTGAAGGACACTTCTCCTACCAGACAGAGAAGGGGAATAAAACCACCAGCAGCCTCTGTCTTTGATGCCGACGCAAAGTGGCTTCGTAATGGCATATTCTACGTAAAGCCTTTTAACCACAGAGTCCAGACGACAGCCATGCTCACGAGAAATTGCTCCCAGGGCATAACTATTCACCCACTGTAACGTCCAATCCTCCCACACCCAGGCTGGGAATGATGCCGCATATTCCCAAACAGCTTTGATCAGCTCTTTCCCGTTTGTATGTACAGTCATCCGGCTGTGCGGGCGTCAGTCAGCTACCTGGTCACCACAAAGGCTTTTCCCGGGGTTTTACAAGGCTGACACAAAAGGAGGTGGTTTAGGCAAGTTTGCTGCTACCCAGCGTGTCAAAATTTGAAACTCCCAGTGGTTTTGGATGGGAGCTGAGAGTACCAAAGATCTGGGCAGCAGCAGTGGAGGGATCTCCATTAAGAAAAATCATGCTGACAGAACAGCCTCACTCTTTATCTACTGCAGCCAAGAAAGACTTGGAAGAACAAGATTATCAAACAGTTTTCCTTCAGTAAACGCGATGAGCACACTGCCAATGCCTTCTTTTTTGGTCTAGTCTTAACATTTACGAATGCACTCAAGCCTATAGGGGTGATTGGGATCAACCCCATAGCACAGACCAGGCAGTCCCACCCATGGCATGCACCAGCATCCCGGCTCTTGGGCACGCAGCTGAGTAACTTTTCTATGCGTAGAAGACTAACAAGGGAAAATAAAGGTCAAAAAAGAAGAAGAAAAGCAGCAAAATAATAGAATAAATTACTATGTAATATTAACATATCCATAAATTACATACAAGTGTAATGGTTTTTGAATTATCACTTCATAGCTGATCTGTTTCTGCATTAGAGACAGCATTTTATAATCTATAGGAATTGTACTGCTTATAGGTGTTACCTTTTCTAATTCCCCATCAGAAAACCAAAATGCTGATCCAGATGTCACAGCTGGGTAACATAAGAATTGTATTTGCAGATTTCCAAGAAAACTGTCAGGATGACTTGAAAAAAAATGGTTGGTTTATTATTTATAAGAAATGCTAGCTTTCCGATGCCAGATAATTCACTTAAGATGCTATACCAATGTGCTAGGTTCAGCTGAGCAAGGGATTTCCAGTTTTGCACAGTTATGGCTTTGGCAGCTAATACTGCTTGCAGCAGGGGTTTTTTTTCCTTGTGGGTTTGTTTTTGTTTTTTTTTTTTCTACACACATTAGCTAAGTCCCTGAGTTTCTTTGTATGCCCCAGAATACAGATCTGCAGATTTCAAGGCAAATTTGTTTTCTTTTAAATATTAATTGTCTCTTGGATGTGTATTTAACTGCTTGGAAATGCCCAGATCACACTCCTGGTTGTGTGTACGCCTGTGGTCTGTCCTGCCCAGCGAGACCTGTGGGACCAGATGATCAGAGATAGGAGAATGAGGAAGAGAGAGAATGTGGGAGGAGGATGAAGGGCGGCATGAAGAGAGACGTTGGGTTTGCAGTGCGTGTGAGCGTGCGGAAACACTTCAAACCGGATCCCATAGTGGCACAGCGGAGGTGAGGCAACCTTACCTGCGTGGCCGGACAACAGGAAAAGAGGGGGGCTGGAAAGCGAGAAGTGACATTTTCTTGTGTTGAACACTGCACAAGTGTGAACCACGAGTGTGGTTTTAGTACCTAATGGAAGACAAGTAATTAGTAACAACGTTAATGATCATAAATGTTGGTATTTTCAGCCCTCTGAGGTTTTCTGCTGTGGAAAGGATAACTGCATGTGTCAAAGTTTGAAGGGATTTGGGCTCTTTGCTCCTTCATCTCCAGCTGAAAAATCCAAGCACCGACTTTCATTTCTCTGCACTGACATCTTACTTCTCTGAAAAGACAAAGGCTGGTGAAGAAACAATGATCTAATACTTCCCAGTGGTCTTTCTTCTGAAGATTAAAAAAAAAAAAGGAACAAGGAAATACCTTCATTTCCAAATACAGGCTGATTTCCCCCACCCCCTTCACATTTTACTCATTGCATGGCACTCAGAAAGTTCACTTTCAGCTTCACCTCGGGCTGTCAGGGCAGCGGCACGGCTCCCGGCAGCAGGGACCCGGCAGCAGCCAGCGCTGGCTGCCAGGGCTCAAGGAGAGATCAGAGGTGGAAACGCTGCTCTTACGAACCAAACGGATGAACTGAAGGCCGCAGATTTCCCTTTCCGTGCAGAGGGATGGGAAGGACGCCTTAGGGCTACAGGTGGGCTCCCCCGTGGTCTTGTGGGGAAACGCGCCCGTGCAAAACTTTGAGACAGCTGATAGGAAGCATCCGCTTCATCCACCCGTGTGCCTGGAGGTCCCCAGTGATCACTAAAATGACGGCAGATATTTACATCAACCACAGTCAAAACTTTTGGGATGAAATTCATCCCCGTGCGGACGAGTTTACACAACCATTAGGAAACATCAAGCCTCAGAGGGCATCGGAGGCACTGGAGACAGCCGGGTACCAGCTCCCAGGCTGCCTCTGAAGCCAGCGCGGAGCCACCACCAGCACATCCCTGAGGGGTGCTGGTTCCCAAAGCCACCGTCGCTTTTGCACAACTCCCTGCTAAAGAAACGCACTACTTCCACAAGAGCTATCACGCGCAGGGAGCGGGGGTTGGAATAATAAATCCCTCAGCCCCAGAAACCTCGTGAAGGGCTGGCTGTGCTCCCCGACAGAAGGGCAGGCAGCGGACGCTGTCCCGCGGAAAGCGCGGCAGGAGCGTGCGGTGTACCCCCCCGTCCACCTTGTGCACAAGACCAGTCGCCTGGGCTCCGTCTCAGCAGCGGCTGGATTAAATTAATTAATCCTTAAGGTATTTCTCTGGTTGCTAGGTTAGGCCATCGCCAGCTGAAAGGAAGAGCCAGGAGGAGCAAGCGTGGCATGACAGGAGCCTTGGAGCCAAAAAATCCTGCGTAAAGTTTTGCAGAAATGAACTGCATCTGGGAAAGGCCTCAGCGGTGTGGCTGCGGGCGTCCTAATGAAGCTCTGTTTTATTAATAATTCATGGATTTCACCGGCATGAGGCCTAACTGCTCGACAGCTAAATGAAATCAGCTCCCTCCTGGGTGTCCCAGCCAGGGCGGGCACAGGGGGACCAGGGCAGAGCCCCGGCGGGATGGGCAGACGTGCCGGGGGATGCTGAGGAACGACAGAGGAGCTTGCAGCAGGAGCGTGTTAAGGACGTACGCCTTCCTGCCTCAGAGCTGTCTCTGGGTGTCTTTTCCTAATTCATGCCCCACAAAGCTGCCCTGCCGCTGCAGGGTTTGCCAGGCCACCTGTCTCTGCCCGAAGAGCCACACCAAAAAGCTTTCCTCTCATTTGAAACCATCTTCTGCCCTTTGGGCTGTCAGAAAAACCCCAAACCAACCAAAAAGCCCCCCTCCAAATCCCCACAAAACCTGAAACGAAGCAAAAAAACCCATCCCAGGAGGAGAAAACCTGCTGGCAGCTGGCCACCGCGTGACTGCTTTGAGCGGTGCCAGGACAATGGGCTCCAGGAGATGGTACAGAGAGCTCGGCCGGCCAAATTTGCAAGCTGGTGCACTGGGCAGGGGAAACACCCGTGGCCCCATTTTTCACATAGTTTGCATTATTTTTCATTGGGCTGAGATGACCCGCTGAGGGACCTTGAGCCAGAAAGCAAAGTGAATAAAAACAGTCACGGATGACTTGCCGCAGGGAGCACAAACTGACTGAAATGGTGGCTCGGATAAGAGGCCAGAAAGCTTTATTCATTCATTGACTGGCAGCAGGAACCACGCAGGCAGCACCAGCCCCTGCCTGCATCTGCTGCCAGCTTCCTTCTGCTGGCCCCACCGGCCAAGGTGCCAGGGGCACACGAGGAAAAGGGAAAAGGAGCATCCCAGCGACGCGCACCTCTGCCACGGCTTCCCCACTCCTCGCGCTCCCATTATCAAGGCTGCATCCCCCACCCAGAGGCAACCTCTGTATTTATTTTTAATGAAGGACACAACTATGCAGTCCATCAGCATGTCAACGCAAACACCGCCCGGTTGTTTAAAAACGAGCTTTTAAGAAACGGTCATCATGAAAGCAAATGTCTCTGCTGGCGCACACACCACACCACGCTTCCCCAGGCACCGCGGCAGCAGCTGCCCGTCCTGCCCTACAGCCCGCGCCAGCCCCTAAAACCTCTTTTTGCACCCACAGGGCTGGGGCGGACCTGACACCTTGGCCACGCAGCCGTCCCTCGAAAGCAGGGCGGTGAGACCCCCAGCACCGGCAGATTTCAGCTCTTCTCGGTAGTGGGAACGGCAGAGAGCAAGCACCACCACCAGCCAGACCCCGAGCCAGCCGGGCTTCGACAGATCGTTACCAATAACTTGTAGTCTCCCTGGAAACACAGTGGTGGGCTTTGCAAAGAGCAGGACCCAGATTTACAATGATGACAGGCCTTTTCATTTATTTATTTATTTCTCTTCACCTCCCTCCCCCGTTCTGTGTCCAAACAGCCCTGGGTTGTAATTAGCAACGCGCTGCTTTCCCACTGCTTACAAAAGCGCAGAGAAAACCAGAACGCAGTAGGCAGGGAAACGCGAGCAGGATTAAATACCAACATAAATCATTCCGAGGGTGTAGGACCAGGAACAATTTTACTTTTCACATTTCACTCAGTACTTAAAAAGCACAACCACCTCCAAGCTCCAAAAGACACCTCCTCACCTCCATTGTGAAATGGAAACCCGGGCGATGTGTGGCTCCCAGGTGCCGTTCTCCAGCCGCCTTCCCTCCCTCCCTTCCTCCCACCGAATTCCTCTCTGCTCCGCTGGATGCCACCGGCTATGGCTCAGCCCCGGCCCCACGTGCCCCACGCTTGGCTGCACACCTCGGGGCGACCCAGGGACCAGACCCTGCACAGAAGCTGGCGGTCCCGCACAGGGGTGCCTGCCAAGGGAGGATGTCCCCCATGGCCTTGTACTGTCTGAATAATTCCTGTTGCTGGCCTCTCTCTGTACAAACATGGTTTCATCCGCAAAATTGGTGTGCCTGTCCCCTTTTCCTCTCCCTGCTTTTCCAGAGAGTGGCTGCCCGTGGCAGGGCTGCCCCACAGGCTTCCTTCCTCCCTCTCTGCCTTTGCCTCTGGGTTTGGTGCGCATTAGCTGCAATGGCTTTTACAAGATTTGCAGCACCGTATTTCTCACTCCTTGCCTCTTCCTTCCCCCCCCCGCCATGCCTCATACCTCAGATATGAGCTATTTGTCCTTTTCCAGGAAATCAGATGCTAAGAAGGTTTTGGCTGCCCCAAGAGGCTGGGAAGCTCTGGAAGGCAGGTTGGGCTGGAGCTGTGACCTCTGCCGCATTCCCTCCTCCTCCTCCTCCTGCTGTGAGGCTGCGGGGACCCTCACCTCACACTCTCTCCCTCTGCGCTCCAACTCCATCTCATACCACGTGCATCTCCCACAGCTTGCACAGACCTGCGAGTGGCTCCCACTGAGCTGCCATGCAGGCTCCAAAACCTGAGGGGAGCTTTTTTTTCGGTGGGGGATGGACCCTGATATCCTGCTCCATGCTGCAGGGAGCCTCGCACCGAAATCAGTTGCGGGGAGCCCAGAAGCTGCCTGCACTGAGAAGAGGGGGGTCACCAACAAGTCCAGAATAACGTCTTTCTGTCTTTATGATTTACCGCAATAGGAACAAAAGGTCCCAGTTATTTTCCTGGTTCTCACTGAAACCAAAGTCTCCTTGGGAGTGCTGGAGCAGACAGATGGGGCAGAGCGGGTGCGTGGTCCTCACGCAGCTCTCCCTGGCCCAGCTGGGACCAGAGCCGGGAAAGCCCAGGCTGCCGCAGGGAGCCCACGGCCTCGCGTCCTGCCGCTCCAACACCCTCCAGCTCAGCGCGCAGACCATGCGGACGGGCAGGCAGCGCAGAAGAGCTCTCACCTCCTGCCAGCAAACGCCATTCCTGTGCTCGGGAGGGGCGAGCATCACGGGGACCACGGGGTGCCTGGCCTGTCCTCAGCGGGACACTACCTCACACAGACCCAGGGACACATCCACGACAAGCGCCGGGGGCTTCAAACCTCACACACTCAGTTCTCACAAAAGGTGCAGGCAAAGGTCTGACAAACCCAGGTTTCCTTAGCCTATAATACTCCCATGCCTGACTCTTATTAGATTTGTACGCGAAAACCAGGAGGGTGTCTGGGGCTTTTACAAGTAATTACAAGACTAGTAATTTTATCAGGTGTAATCTCACCCTACCTCCATTCAGCCCCGCACAGATAAGCATTGTCACAGCTATGTCGCTTTAAGTGAGAAGGAACCCGGCCACGTCAAGTAGTGAAACCGCTGCAAATCCCTCCCTGCACTTGTAAGATAAATACAGTCCAGCTTCTTATCAGCTGCAGCCCGCGGCGTCCCAGAGCATCCCGCACGGTCCTGGGGAGCACCCGGGGCACGGCAGAAGATAACAATCAGCAACCTGTAATTAACACCGCCACCGGTTCAGGGGGTTCACCCACCAGCGCAAACGCTTTCTCTTCTGGTGAGCCCCAACAGCAGGTTTCTAGCATCAGCAGGGACCCTGTGCACGCCTCAGCAGTTAACGCCCATGCGATTTTTGGGCATCGCAGGCCATATTTAGAAAGCCTCACTGTCGCCGTGGCAACAGGTTTCGCTTACACATAGCGATGCACGGGCGCATGTGCTCCAAAGCCACGCACAGAGGAAGGCAACCACGCCGCGAGCTCCTCGCCGGGGGNNNNGGGTGTGGGTGCATCCCTGCCTGCCACGCAGCAGGGTTAAGGGCTGTGAGCCTAAAGAGTTTGGCCTGTCCGAATATTTTTGCTGGATGCTCAAATGAATCACCTGGCGTAGAAACGGAGGGGAAAAAAGGAGTTCGCGTTCTCTCTTTCTTCCCAGAAGGTACAATGCAGTTCATGGAAGGCATCCACAGAGACCCCCTTGAAGGACGTACCTGGCAAGCCTCCATCGCTCAGAGCTGAGCGCTCCAAAACTGCGGCTTTCCAGGAGGGAAAGGGCTGTGGGAGGGGGCAAGCAGCCATGTGGCCGCAAACCACCCCCTGTGTCGCTCGGGATGGCGGCAGATTTTGAAGAGGATGAGGTCCTCACCAATAGCCTGAGAAGCTGGAGCACCAGCAGAAGACTTTGAATAGGGTGGAAATGAGCAGGGCTGAGTTTAAAGCATGACCTATATCTCTTAAGTCAATTATTCCCTGCATCGTCCATCGCTCCTGACTGCCGGCGTCATGCTGCGCAACATCAAGTAGTTTTACAGGATGGAAAGAGCGGTCACACATGTTTCATGCTGGGGTTTTTTCCCCTTGTTTTCTTTGCGTTGAGGAGGACTCGTGTATCCTGCCGGGGAAACCACAGGAAAGGAGGGAAGAAGGCAAGAGGGCTCCCCGGGGAAGCAGCGAGGCATGCTGGCGGCCCTCGGAAAGGGTCATGTCCAACAGCAACGCGCAGCTTCCCACCGAGCTTTTCATTTGCGATTTTTAAGCCGTCGCATCCCGCGGTCCCCGGCAGCCGTTACGGGCGTAGGCGCTGCGATCCGCTGACGGAGCAGCAGCCTGCCTGTAACCGGGCGAGCCCACCCCACGGCAGCCATCCCAAAGGGTTTAGTACCCGAGCCAATTACAAAACCCCAGGGTTTTTTTTCTAACAACATACAAATGCTCACAGGAGCATAACTTAATTTAATTTTCCGCGCTCAGCAGAATATATTTTTCATTGCACCTCAGCTGTGGCGCAGAGATAAATGATGTGTTTAGTCTTTTGACAATTTTGCTAAAGCTTCGTTCCCAGCTGATCTCTTTCAAATAACCCACATTTCTGGGATTTTTATCTTTAATTAATCTTGAAGATAATAAGAAAAAAAAAATAAAATAGAGTTGTGGAAAAAAATGTTTTTTCTGTGATTAAAATCATACTTCTTCCCATTCCTCTCTCCTTTCCTTCCACTCCCCCAGCCTTGGCCTTTCTCTGCCCTTGCAAGCAGGCAATACCCGACACCTCTCCAGTACATGTGATACCGCAGGAGACTGGAAATATTTCTGAACCAGGAAATAATGACAGTTATTCCATTAGATACAAAGGTTTTCCTCCACAAGCTCCACTAAAAAAGCATTACACAGTTAATAATATTGCCGAAAACTCCCTACCAGCTCTAAACGGCCCAGATATCCTTTTGTCCTGCTGCTCCAGGCTGTATCGCTCTTTTCTCCTAATAACACTTGGGCAACACACGCAGAACGTTTTCACATTAATAAACGTGCTCTTGTCACCCAACGCCTGCTGGGCCGGCTCTGCCAGGCTCCTGCCGGTCCAGATTTTCGGCAAATCCGTGCAGCACACTGCGCCGGTGAGCCCCCAGCCCAGCTCCTGCCTTCGGCTCCTTGGTAGCGTGCCCCCCCCTTATCGAGTCATCTGTAGCCCAGTGCTCCCGCTGAAGGAAGCGGGCTATGGACAGGCAAGGCTGCCAGGCCAGGAACAGCAAGAAAAATAACAATAGTGTTCAAAAGTGCTGCTTGCTGGGCTGTGCTCTGGTTTCCAAAAAATTTTGGGTTAGCAAGCCGCAGGTCTCTCTCCCAGCCCCAGTCCCCGCGGAGCTGGCGCTGCAGGGTTTGCACCCACCGGTGTCGGCGGCGGGGAAGGGCTGTGGGTGCTTCTGCAGCCGGGCTGAGGGGTTTTCACTGCTGGTTTTAAGCCATTGCTGCATCCCCTCTGTGCTTCAGCTCTTCCACGGAGGGGGTGGAAGGTCCCTCTGTCTTTCTAGCAAAGGGCAGTGAAGAAACCCAGAGGAAGGGTCAGATTAGACATGTGGACGCTGGGAGTGGGGGGAAAGGCAGACAGCAGCATCCCACTTTTGTATCTTGTCTCCTGATGCCAGTGGGGTAATGAGGCAGGTCCAATCTAAAAAGCTGACAAAAAGATCCTGTTCTTTCCCCAAAACACCTGTGTTAGTTAACATATATCTATATCTATGTATCTCCTTGCAGGCAGAGCCTGTGCTGACACTACATTCACACTCCTGATTAAGCCATGAAGAGCTGGGAGTAATTTCAGCTCACTAGATACAAAGGTTAAGTTGGGTTAACTGTGTTCAAAAACAACAATAAAAGCACAACCCATAGAAGAGGAAAAAAGTATTTCCATAAATAGTTTTACCTAAATCTTCATACTCTAGGAGTGGCACAGGAGCAAAGATGCCACAGCCCAGCCCAGCAAGGAATCCCGGTGGTGCAGAGTAACCGCGTGCTCCGTAACTCCTGCGCGGGGATCTTCATCTTAATGGCTATCTGTATCTTACCAGAATAACTTACTTTAGATCTCATGTTTTTCACTTATTACAGAAGACCGCCACAGAGGTACACTTTCGCAAGGATGAACCTCTTTGAGATTTGGACATGACACGCAATGACTCAGATGGTTTAACAGAAAACACGTTGTTCAGGAGCCACCAGCCCAGGCACTGGGGGAACCGCGGCCGGGAAGCTGGGTGAATCAGGACCCTGAGCACAGACATCTTCCCCCCCTTTCCCCTTGGGGAAGCTGAAGAGCCACATCCCTGAGGAGCCCGATCCACGCACGCCTGCTTTTACACCCCTTTGGGAGAGCCGTGCAGCTCTTGCTCAGTGTTTCTGGCGTGGAGTTTTGCACACTTGTGCCCCAGCCCTTCCCCAGCACGGGAAACGAGCCTCATCCGCGGCACAGAAAGCCTGCTCCGGGGGCTCAGCTGGGGCATTTTCCTCCAGCTTTGGGGGAGACAGGGAGCGTTTAGCACTTGGGGCGGGCAGTCCCACCAGCATCGCTTCAGACCCTGTCCTCAGGTGCCTGACCCGGTCCCTCCTTGCCCTTCTCCCCAAACTCTCGGCCCCCACAGAAGCCATTTGCTTGGACTCAGGGGCTGGACGGCGTCTCCTCGCGTGGGCTCTGACGGCTCAGCGCTGCTTCCCCGGCAGCTGAGCCCTCCCCGAGCTCCCCCGGCAGCAGCGGGGCTTTCTGGGGACGGGAATCCCTGCACCGTCCCCAAAGCCCGCGTGAGTCATCGAGCTGTTAGAGACGGGAGGTTATTTCTAGGTTTAACTTTCTGGACTGAGGGAAACACTGCCGTGTCAGCACCCAGCTGTGCTTTTAAGAGGTGCGCTGTTTGGCAAGTCTTGCAAATCTATTTCCATACGAAAGCACACGCATGAATCACTCCTTACAAGAAAAAGCTGTGGAGGTGAAAGGGCCAAGAGAAAACGCTTTGGTGGGAGACAGCAAAGGCAAACCCGACCATTATTTTTCTTCTCCACCGTAACTAAAATAGCCACACGGAGGCGGAAAAGACCAGGAGAAGCCCCCCTTCTCCCCCCATCCGGAGCTCATCCCTCTGCTGCTTTTCCCCACCGGCTCCTCAGGAAGGATCAGTGCTATCACTTACTGATGCCACCTTACCTCTGGGGCAGCGTCAGCGCTTTTCACTACATATGTAAAAGCTTTTGTTATCAATATTATTTCCTCATCTCCTAAAAGAAAAAAAAAATAATTGTCTTATTTTTCTGCCAAGGCACCCTCTCCTTGCAAATATCGGTGTTTTCCTGACACCACCTATTCCCGAGGAACGCTCCCTAACTCTGTTAATAGGAACAAAAAGCTCGAGCCGGTGACTTGCTGGTGATGCTCCTGCACTCAGGGCCAGCCTCCGTGGAATTCATCCAGTTTTATTCTGGTTTTTGTGAGCGGCAGCTGCCTGGACACGTGGGCATCTAGGTCCAGGTGCGGCGGAGGTAATGGCAGCAGCGTGGGGAACCGAGGCGAGGACGCCGCCGAGGTCACACGCAGGTGCGATGCTGGTGCAGCCAGGCGGAGGGGACTCTGCCGGTCTGTGCCCTCCCCACACGCAGAGGTGGGTGCTGCCGGCGGCATTTGCCGGCCCGGCACAGGCAGGCGGCTGGCAACACCCCGGGAATCTGGGAAAATGAACCAGGGGCAAAAGGGTGGCTGCGATAAAGCAAAAGAAGGAGGGAGAGAGAAGGAAAAGGGACAAGAGGGGAAGCAAGCAGAGAGGAAAGGAACAGGAAGAAAAACGTGTGGAAGGGAGCTCCGTCCAGCAGCAATCCCCCAGTTATCCCGATCCCTCCCCAGTAACCCCAGTCTCCCGCTGAAAGCTGGTGAGGGTGCACAGAGAGACAGATGCAAAAGGGAAGAGGGGAACAACTTACGATGCCACAAGCAAGAACTAATTTCTAGCTGAATTTCTATCTGCTGCCTCTGAGGAACCTTCTCACCACCCAGAACTTCCTCTCCCAACACCGACAGTTGTGATCTCCCTTCGGCTGGCTCCTTTCTACCTTAACTTTGATGTACAGAGTCCTGACATCCGTAACTTACTTCTATCTGCCACAGAGCACTGTAGCAAACAGCTCCCCTCGCACACTTTTTGGTCGGTGGGTCCTTTGAGATTTACTTTAATTCTTTGCATGTGATTACATTCAGACCAATGGCCCTGCGGTTGCTCCTTATTTATATATACTTCTGTTCTAATACATTCTCCAAGTCTATTTTCAAAATATACCACCCATTCAGAGAGCTGTTAAAGAGCATTGATATTTGACGAGTAAGCAAGTGTGGTATTTTCTGTTGCGACTATAGGAAAGAAACTATTGCATTTTCCTGGAATAAGTGCATTAAACTCTGAATTTGCTTCTGCCTCAGTTCCTGTACTTCTTGTTTCCATACCCTAAATCTCATTCTTGGCTTTCCTTCCACAGTCCTTTAGCCAATACATCTACTTTAAATCTCTCCCTTACCCTCATTGCATCATTTCCCACTTATTTATACCTTGCTCTTCCTATTCAAGTGTCTGGAAAAAAATTCTGCTGCGTTGCTTTTTGACCGTGATCAGCAAAGACAGCTTAGCTGGACTCGTGCTAATTTTCACTGTATTCCTAGACTTTACTGGCCATCCCTGACTTACTTGGCTGACAGGTCATTTTTCCATTCCTTGTTAGCTTTTTATTTTTCTCTGTTTGAGGTGCCCATTACCTGGTTAGTTTGCAAGCTCTGCCTTACAAGTTTAGTCCAGATTTAAGGTCCTCATAATTCCTGCCCTTTTATCCTGTAGAGAGCCCAGGCTTTGGCTAGTCATCCCAGCTGACTTCATGGCAACTCCCTCGCGTCAAGTCCAAACCCCTTAGTGACAGGCATCCTTGCATTTAAGGCAAACTGATTCAACTCTTCAGCATGCAATACAGCATTCAATCCTGCAATCTGTGCTTCTTCCCCTGCCAGGGCTGCGAGCCTCAGCCCGCTCCTTATCACGGCTCTGCCCTCCAAAACTTTATTTCCCGTGCCGTTCCCTTCTCTCTTTTTATGCATGACCGCCTTCAGGTCACGGCCTGAACTCTACCAAGTGCACGTCTAGTCTAAGGTGAATTTTACCAGCCTCAATAGTTTCTGTCATTGCCTACCCAAAGCCAAGGTACGTCGTACAGCTTCTGTATCTTGTCATCTCAGTCTCGCAGTGTAAATGCTCAGGTCTCCTCCAGCACTGCCAGCACGGCCTATTCTCCTCTCTACCTTGAGAAAGGAATGAAATAAATACCTCAAGCTCTCCTGCCAGCCCCACTCATCATTCCTTTCCTTTCTCTGGTGCCCTGGCCCATGGCTGCAGGGCTTCCTCAGCCTTTTGCCTAAACGTCGGCTCTGCAGCCTTGTTTAAGCTCAGCTGCAGTGTCAGCCTCGTATTCCCTTCAGAGTGCACCTTCTTCTCGGTTTGGAAAAATGCAGTCCAAGAGCAAAGCTTATTAAATACATACTGAAAACAATAAACCACCGAGTGACAGATAAACAAATTACCTTCTCCTCAGGCAACCTCCTCGGAAGGTTACTTCTCCCTCCCCAGGGAGCCACAAGATCTCTCATTTACGTGATGTCCCGAGAACACGTGCAGATCTGCGCTACGGTAATGACTCTGTACAAATCACATGCTTCAGGGCTTCAGCCACTTGTCTGCTGAATCCAGGAAGGGACTATTTCCCTCAGTACGAGGTTGGCCAGAATTTTTTGACGGTGAGGCAAAAACCTCAGACTGGTGAGGCATTCATTTTCTCTTACCTTCTTGGATCTGTATCTTAGTACATCTCAGCTCTGCAACTGCAACGTACCTCTGCTTCTTCTGTTTTCCGAGGTATGGCTCTCATCTCTTTGACGTACAAGGCCAGAAATGTCTTCACTTGTCTTAAATTATTGTCATCGATATAAGTTGTAGAAATTTAACGGCATAAACAGGAAACCAGGGCTGGTAATTTAACTTTTTCCCCCCAGGTCCAGGTCCTGGATCCCCAGCAGAAGACAGACATGGACTTACTGGAGTGAGTTCAGCAAAGGACCATGAAGGTGATTGAGGGACTGGAACATCTGGCCTGTGAGGGGAGATGAAGAGAGCTGGGACTGCTCAGCCTGGAGAAAAGGTGTATAAATGTGTGATGGGAGGAGTAAAAACGATAAAGCCAGGCTCTTCTCAGTGAGGCCCAGTGACAGGACAAGAGGCAGTGGGCACAAACTGAAATGCAGGAAATTTTTAAATGTAAGAAAAGTCTTTTTCACTGTAAGAGCTGTCAAGCACTGGCACAGGTTGCCCTGAGAGGTTGTGGAGTCTCCATTCGTGCAGATACTCAAAACCTGACCGGACATGGCCCCAGGCAACCTGCTCCAGCTGACCCTGCGGGAGCAGTTGGGTTGGAGGAGCCGATCCCAGCGGTACCTGTGCTGGCCTCCATTCTGTAACCTAACAGGTTCCTCTGGCCTAAAATGCTGTGAAATTAGCCCAAGAAATTATTAAGTACCCAGATGTCGAGAGAAATGGGCTTGCTCGATCACACCATGGTTGTCTACATCAACAGCCTCAGGGACGTAATAGCTAAAGTATGAAACAACCATCTCTTGCTCGAGTACTGCTGCCCTAAGGATCGCCTTACTGGGTGCCCAGGCCCAAATCTCCAGCAAACGGCCGCGCAAGGGTCTGCCCAAAGGGAGAGGGGGCCTTGGCGAGCCCCAGAGCAACTGATGATGGCCACTAGTGGACTCCACAAAGGAGAGGACGTTGTCATGTCTGCCACCAGACTTCCCATCGGCAGCAAAATCGGTCCTTTAGCACATTCTTTGCCAAGTTACTTTACCTAAAACAAGCTTTTGGCAGGGCTGAAAGAGCTAAGGCAGCCCTCCCCTTTGCAACCGTGTGCCGCAGCAGAATTCTGCCCAGAGCACAGAGCTATCTGTCAGCTTGATGAAACGTGGTGTCGCGTATAAAACTGAAACTGCCCTCAAGTTACTTAAAAAAACAATAAAAAAAAAATAATCAAAGCCTCATAAAACATGCATTTTATAATGCTTACCAGACTTGATGCTGCAAAGTCAGCTAAGCAAGACAAAAAAGAAATATCCCCTACCTCTAGCTCCATCAACTCCTCCTTTTTGTGACCCCCATGGAGGTGGCTGCAAGTCCTCTGAGTTTTCACATACATATGAACATCTACATATGAACACGTATTTTTTCCTAAATTATTGAAGAACCAGAAAGTTCATCCTTTTGCATGCCAAAGCCAGCCATTTTTAGCAGAATCAAACATCCTCCCCAAAGCAACTAAGAAGGCGATCTGCAAACTCTTTTCCAAATGGCTGCTTGGGTGCTTGTGGGTTTTTAACATTTGCAATAGCCGATTCTCACATCCCTCTCTTTGTGAAAGAAGTGGGAAGATTCATGGATCTGACTAATCTGAGCAACAGTACCTTGAAAAAAGAAGGGAAACTGATTTCTAAAGACTAAAACTGTAAATTCAGTTTGAACCTAGAAAAAGTGTCCCTAAATTTTCATTTTTTACACTCCGAACTCCACTGTTTCACTAAAACCCAAAGCTAAAGTGAGAGGACAGAGAGCAGGTCTGTACTAATAAGCGGCATCTTTCAGTGCATGTTTTTAGCCTTGATTTCGGACCTCAGTTTTGCTGGCCAGGTTCTCAGGAGAAAGCCAAATTATACCCAAACTCCTCAAGAGGCTCCAGATGATCCTCCTCTGGCAATAAAAGAGGAAAATGTCAAGGAAAATGCTGAAACAATTTATATCTGTGCCTGGCAGTTGGCAATTCTGGCACAAGCTTAAGCAAGGTTAAACCTACTGCAATTTTGGGGGGAACCCTGGACAAAATTTGAATGTTGTGTTCTTCAGAAAATGTATGCTAAGACCTAATACACTTCATGTTTAATAGCTGTTGAGAAGGAAAATTATGACAGTGCAGAAAATATAATACATGTATCCCGTATACTATCTCACAGAACACAGTGGGAATAAAGCGGTTAAGATAATAGAGTAAATCCTGGTATGATGTAGGCACCAGCGATATTTTTGGCATTAAAAGTTGCATATTTGGCAAGAAGGAGGAAACCTGTACTGGGAGACACACTCCAGTGCTTGGCACGTCACTGAGTGAGGCCATGAAATCCAAAACTCAGCCTTCAGTGGCACCAGGGTTTTTCTTCAAATTCATCTACGGCTCCTTCTGCAACAGGAAAAAGGAAGGACAGCTGGAAGACATCAGATGCCCTGGAAAGAGAGAACCTTTGGAACATTTTTTTTTGTCCTTTTAGGAACACTTGAGTACAGCCGAGATTGTGCCTCAGTGTCCGTCCAGAACCTGCCCCCTGGTAGGACGGCGGGGATTGCTGCAGAAAAGAGCCAGGCCATTGACCTGGACACACAGGACACAGCTATTTTGCACGCTCAGGACATTTTTCATTCTTCTAAGATATAAAAAGTTCAAAAATTATCGCCTTATCAGACTTGGTATGTTTCCTAATGGATTACTCAGCCTGGGCTACCTCGCCTACCCGTAAGCTCTTTTGCAATTACAGTAGGCATTTGCAAACCCACCACTGATTTGTAGCACGGATCTTTTGGGTTAAGTCTACCAACTGAGAGGTCTACACCAGTCACTGCTGGGGGGGG
>VXBL01007069.1:855114-871970 GCA_013400195.1 Aramus guarauna | reverse complement strand
TCTCTATATTTTTAAAGACTGCCTAATTTATTTCATAGCCATTGTCTGACAAGAGTAGCAAAACATTATCAATAAATAGTCCTTATTTAGTTTGTACATTTTGTTAAAAATGTTTCGATGTTGTCCATGTTTAGTGCTGCAACTGTAAACGTACAATAGTTAGTAAGAAATTAAACAAAGTTTTCATGTCCAGTAACATAATAAAAGGCCTTTCAGTAACATATCTAGACGTTCCCAATGCAGTAGGAAAACATGTTCATTCCCCTAACTTTGCAATATATACCAGCATGAGCTTTCATTTTTTTCTACAAGCGTTTTAAAGGCATATCCAAAGGAGGTGTCTCTCCCCCGCCCTCCCTCCCACCAAATTAAAGTTGACGATCTCTTCGTAGATGATTTTTTGTAAACTGAATCCAACACCTGGCCCCCAGAGCAAGTTAGCTATTATCAGAGGCAAGAACATCCCACTGCTGATGTGCAGAAACCCCATCGCGCCCTGCAGCTCAACCCCCCTCCCAGGCAGCGGTCACTGAATATTGCTGCTATTACTGCCGTTGCTGTCCGTGCCATTAGTCTCTGTGGAGATTGCCTTGTTGATGGAGTTAAGGTTGGCATCGGATGGCACGTCTCTGCGCGGAGGCATTCGCTCATTAATTCGATCTAAGCCTTTGGCCTCTTCGAAGCTAGTGATCTTATGCTGGGGTGAAAATCCTTTGATAGCTAAATAAAGGATCGTTAAAAAGTAAAATTAGCAAGGTAAAACTCTCGGCAGCTCTTCCCCCAACTTAGCAATGAGTGCGAAAGTCCTTCTTTGTGAAGGCGGCAATGAGAAGATCTGACAACACGACCGACTCCTTACCGTACTCAGAAAGAGCTGGGGGTTAACCACAACCGTCTCTCTTGCGACACAACTATTTTTTTCAACAAGATCAACTTCCAATATTTTGTTGTCCACTGGGGTTCAGCTTAAAACGCTAAAAAGCTGACATGAAACTACAGTTTGCAATTAGGAACCATGCTTAGGGCACAGCCGTCAGCTGGGGAGTTAGCATTTGTCGTCATCACTTACAGACTCCCATCTGACTTTCAAAGACCAGGGGAAGAAGCGATGGCCAGTTACCGATGGTGATGACATGGTGTGGCCAGTTTGCGGGGTATACATTAAAGCTATGGGAGATCTGGGGCGACTCTACAACAGGTTGCCTTATGTTCTCAACACAGGCGAGCTGCTGGTTGATCGCTTGGGGCAGTTACCCTCTCCAACACATCCCTGGCCTTCTAGAAAGCAGCTTGAGTCATACAGCGGTAACGCCGTGCAACACGGACCAGGAATATCATCATTTTGGCACATCCGTCTAATTTAACTTTGGAAACACACTGACAAAGGCCCAAAGTTCCAACTGAACCTGAGGACTTCTGATCTGCCCTTCAGCAGCAATGTTGATGAGGCCACACCGACCTCAGAAGGCAGCCACAGGCTGGGGAATGTATTTGTAGAGTGTGATTTCTATTTTTTTTCTCCCTTTAATTGAAGAGTTGAAGATCTTTAGATTTAAAGCAAAAGAGAAAAAAGCACCGTAGGCAAACAGCAGGTCACAGCTCCGTAGATAATTTGTCATAGCCTTCTGTGTGTTTTTCTCTTATCTGCACCCAATCAATGCACTGCACTTCCAGAACTGGCACTTTTGCTATGCCTCTATCTTAACATGCCATAGAGCAGAAATGGTGTGTTAGTACCAGGAAACTGCAAACTCCCTGGGGAGAAAATGGTAGGGGAGTTTCAAAGATCAAATTCAATATTCCTTCCCTCCCTTCATCTTCTCTTTAACCCAAAGTACTCCTGCTCTCCTTCCAATATGCAGTCCCAATTCTGGAAAAGCTGGTAATTTCTGTTTAAAAAAAACCCACCATGAAAACAAACCAACCCAAACCCCCAGAACATCCCTGGTACCAATCTACCACTCCTTGCATTTTGGGGGGAGCGAGAAAAGCGTTTTCATGCTGATATTTTTGCCAACCATTCCTGTGAAAATGATCCTGTTTGCCTCAGGATTTAGTTCCTTAGCCAGTTTCACAAACATTATATTGGAACTTTGTGAAGTGCATGGGTTTTAACACGTATTATACTTCAACTCAGAAAAACAACAACAACATAATGGTGATTAGTCAAGTGAGCAGGGATGGAGCAGTGAAAACAGAACGGGCCCTACAGTGAGGTGTTTCAAGGTTTGGTTTTGTCTGGTTTGTTTTGTTTTTCCTTTATCTTCTACCACAAAAATGAAGATATCTAACAAGCCCAGGCCAATCTCTTAAGGCAACAGTTTAATGGACAGCCGTGTTGAAGCTGAAACACTTGCTGCGTCCTGGAGCTTGCCAGTAGCACAGCCCAGTGGTGTCCTCAGGCCCTGAACCAAACTGCAGAGGGGCAATTGGGAAAGGACGAAACATTTTCTCCATCGTTCGCTTCGTCTACGTAGGCTAGTCGTTAACGGTTACGATGTCTAACTAGCGAGGATGGCAAATCAAGAATTAACTTGAAGGGTGCGTATTGCTGGAATGGGGGGCACGTTCAATCGATCGTATCTCAAGCAGACACGTTATCGTCTGTAATACTGAGGAAGGTGCTCTGCTGTAGTTGCTGGTCAGACAACGAGTATCAGCAGTTTACATTGAGAGTATACTAAAAACACAACACATAGTCACAGAAAATCACAGAAAACAGCCAAACTGTCAACGAGAATGCACACTGCAGATTAGAGATTGCCGATAGGAATAGATAATTCCAACATAAATAGCAGCTTACTCACTGCTATTTAGAAAGCAGTTGTATTTTCTCTTACTTATTTGTTCTGTAATTTTATTCACTGCTTTACAAAAACCAAAAACAAATGCAGCTGGCCAAAAAGGCACATCTTACCAACGGACAGCAATCATCAGATTTTTAATTTTTTTTTAATTAACTAAAAAAATACCCGCAGCAAATTTGAGGGGCAAGAACAAAATACAACTGAAGAATTTTGTTTTAAAGGGGAATTCTGAAAATTCTTCTTCCAAAACTTTATAATGCTGAATATTGCGCATCTACATTGCGATACGTGATTACTTAGGTTTTAACCATAGCGTTACAAATTGCGTAAGGGTTAAATTAGAGGTCTGTCAATAAAGCACCATAGTTTTCGATGCTAAACATTCAGAAATCTACTGCGGCAGCCAGTCACTTTATATTTGGAGCCAAAATGGTGCTGGTGTTAATGGTTGCTCTAATGTAAATATCCAGTGTGTAAACTGCCACTACCAGAGGAAACAAGACATCTTGCAGACAAATGTCTCATGTTGGTTTACTTTTAAAGAGAAACAGAAACGTGCTGAACTGTAACAAAAGACTAATAAAAATTTTTTACTAGTGACCTAAAAGAAAGAAAACAAACTGAAGCAAAAAAAAAGAAAAAAGGGGAAGGAGAAAAAAAACCCCAGCCAACAAAAAGAGAGAATATTTATGAAAGCTGTGCGTTTGCCTCGACCAGAGATTGCTGAGGATGGTTTGAGGCGGAGACGAGACCCAGCCATCAGCGCACAGCTTTTGAGCTATGTGTGTGTCACAGAGCCTTTACGAGCTGCTGCCGAGTTACGTCCCGTGAAATCCAAGTCTCCTGATCTCCTCCTGTGGCATTACTCAGTGCTTAGTTCAACATACAGCAATTCCAACGTGATTGTAACTTTCAGAATGAAAAAAACCACAACAGCAGCAACAGAAAAAAAAAAGAACAAAAACCAAAACCAACCAACCAACCAAAAAAAACCCAAAACCCAAAAAACCAAACCAAAAACATTTTCCCCTTTAAAGCAATTACATTTTGGTTAATACCGAGCCACAATTGTTAGCCCAACACCCACACAATCTGTACAAGCTACAGCAAAATGAATACACCCAGCAGAGCCCTTATCTGTTGTGGCACCAACAGAAAGGGGACTGGCCAATTTACCTTCATCAGCCTCAATAGCCTCAACAGTAGCTGAAGAGAAGAAAGGGGTAGCAAAACGAATGAGAAAAATGAGCAGAGGATTTTCACTCTAAGAACAAGTCAGTGAATAGCAAAGGAGCTACAAGACTAATGTTACTGTAAGTGCTGGATTTTGGCAAAACAGACAACACAGAGAAATGCTTACACAAAAACGATAATTTGCAGATTGAATTAAGCTATAGTTTGCTTCGAAGCAGAAGTTTCACAAACTGAAAGTTTTTAAAGACACATTTGAGTAGTTTGCTTCTGACTCAAAAGAACTACAAAATGAAAATGTCTTCCACATTGCACATCTGACCTGCAAAGGTTATTGTATAATTCTCCCAGCTTTGAATAAGAGCAGTTTGATTTGCCCTGTCAAAAGAGAACAAAAAATGGCATAAAGCCATCACACAAAATTCGTACCACTTACAATGTCAGCTTGAAAAGTATTAGCTGCCAGTACAAGGCGAAAGAGCCACAAATATAACTTCTCAGAACGATTTTTTTTTTTTCCTCCTCGCTCTCCTGACTAAAAGAAACCTCCGCACAGCATGGGACAGAGTTTGCTCAGACAGCTTTGCCTTTGCTCGCAATCTCGCCCAGGCTGCTCCATCTGTAAGCATCCTTTTTGTCAGCCCAGTCTCTGAAAACAGCGTTCTTCTAATATTTCATTTAAATCAATGGACACGGCTATAAGATTGAAATCAGTTGCACCTCCAAAATTGCAAAGCCCGGTCAGAGAGAGAAAAGTTTGTAATTGGGAGGTTGCTGCGGTGTTATGAGTACCATGTCACCACTGTTTTGAAACCACTCGTTGTTCTTATAGACATAATTTCATTTGAATTCTACCCATCAGCTTTGGGATGAATTTATTTTTACAGTCAGAGATCTAGAGGCTGATGCCAAATCAGCAAATGCAATCCAATATAGCAATGGCACAGCTCAAACATTTAAAAAGAAATTTTGATTTTTCAAGAACTCCTCTGATTTAGAGAATGGCTCAAGAAGCCAAGTTTTTAGAAATTCCTCTCTTCTTTTTTTGACTTGTTTTTCCCTATACAAATGCTTTTGTCATCCTTCATAAAACCCAAACATTTTTTTTTTAATAGTTAGGATGTTAAATATGGATTGAAATCAATATTAAAAGATGTATACTATTATCTTGCTGCATGGGGAAATTGGAGGAGCTAACCCGCATGCACCAAGGTAAGCCTGGGCCTCTCAAGCTACAGAGCAAGAGAGATGGCAAAAAAAATCAAGGAACGAAACCAACGCAAACTTAAAAGAAAAGGAAACACCATAACTAGGATGAGAAATTAAAATGAATAAACAGATCCAAACCAGCACTGACACATTAGAAAAAAAAAAAGATGACTAAAATGTATACTTCCACAACATATTTTCTGTTAATACATATGGAAACATGAATGTGTGCTTAACAGAAACTATGTAAACTTCAGATTACTTGGTGAATAGGGTACTACGTGTTAACTAATGCAGAAGCTTGTGTATAGTAATGTTTTACTAAGCCAGAATACTGCAGTATGAGGAGATTTTCCTTTTAGCCATCGTAATAAGAACTTTAGGCAATTTTCTGAAATTCGTTTCAATTCCTAATATTTTGCCAGGGCAACAATAGCAGTTTCCTTGGCCCAAATTTTCTGACAAATGTAAAGCAAGTACAGAGAGGAAAGCCTAGGTAAAGACCACAACCCCATTGAGAAAGGCATCCTGTGGAATCATATTGCAGCATTTTCAAAGCAGAACGTTACTATGTCAATAACACACAAGTCATCAAAAAGAAAAAACAGGGAAGGGAAAAAAAGGGAAAAAGGTTTACCACCATATACCTGAATCTTCTAGGTAAAAGAGACAGTAAAGGGAAAAATACAGAGAAAGAATGCTCCAGGAAGGAAACAGGAAAACAAGAGGCTGAGACTGCGTTAAGGTTATAAAGCATTTCTGTTTCTTACATGTACTGCCCACAGAACCTCAATAAGCGAGAGACGTTCTTGTGTGCCTCCAATATACTCTACAGCAATACACACGGTAAAAAAGGAGAGCTTACAGTAGCAAATTAAATACTTTGCAGCTCCTTATTCCAAAAGGAATATTTCATCAAAGGCAGCCCTACTATAGACATACAGATTTTCCGTAACAAGAAGCACTTGGTAGAAAACTGAACTGACAACCTGTACTGTCTTTGCGTACAAGGCAAATGCGGTGCTGGTAAGAACCTCCTTTCGCTTGGGCTTAAAATCAGAGCGAAATTGTTCTCATCCTCTCACCCAGAATTGCTAGGAGAGAAAATCTAATTCTAGAGCTATTTTCCATTGGTGATTCTCTATGAGGAAGAACAAATTAGATAAAATAAGAGTTTGAGTGTCATTATCTAAGCTGAACCTTCAGTACTCTTGTGTATCAAAGGCTGCTCTTAAAAAACCTCAAAAAGATGCTGGAAACCGTGGAAAGAGCACACTTCACATGCAATGCTGATCTACCATTCTGAACAGATGATTTTCAGGGATTTCCCCCCCCTTCTTTCTATGAAAATCAGTGGTACATAATAAGTCTTGAGAAGTGGCCTTAAATGAACTGCTCCCAAATGCTCCAGTACAACAAACCGCCTGCTTTATTCTGTCCTTCATTTTTTTCTGAGGAGACTGCGGTTACTTTTCTTGGGTTCTGCAGTTGAAAACCAATTGTTTTTTTTACACATAATGACAAACACAGGCAAACACGCTTACCGCTTTGCAGTGTTTGTTTTCCCCCAGAGAGCACACCACTGGGCAGCATTCCTGTTGGAGTCAAACCTTTCAGCGTCAGCACACTTTCACTCTCTTCTCTGCAGAACGAAAAAAAGAAAACCAAAAAACAATCCCAAAAGTAAATAATTGTCGTCTTTTTTTTTTTTTTTTTTCCACACACACCCCCCAATACAGAACAGGTTTGAGACACCTTAAGCTACACCTGCCCTGCAGTGATTTGGTTATCTCCAATCTCCTTACCAGGACAGACTGAATCCGGTGATAACACCAGCCCCGGTGCAGTTCCCCTCACGGCTCTCTAAGGGTTTCGCCTTTGCACCGCACCGTACACAGACTCCCACTATAGTTAACACTATAACCTGCATCTATGAAACAACGTGTGACATACATTTGAATATATATACACACAAACCCACAAACTTGATAAGAGGAGGACCAAAGGAGCAGTCACTGCCAACAATACATTTAAGTGTCTTACGACGTGTAGTCCAAAATCGTTGTTTTGGTTTTGTCTCCACTAGCAGTCAGGTGCATTAGTTATTAATGATCATCAGCCACTTAAAAAACCCACAGCTAAAAGCTCATTAAAATTAATAAGCACTTCCACCCTTACTGTTCCTAACAGTCTTGTGTGCTAAAATGACACTGCATTCAAGAAAAATGTTTTAGGAAACCTAAATATGTTTTTCCAGTCTTCACATACAGTTTTTAATATATGGCAAGAGGAATACAACAGCTCTGTGCAGACAAGCTGCTAAATACAGCTTTCTACAAGCACTGTAATGCTGTCTGCGATGATACACTTTCTCAGCAGCAAAACTGACCCCAATTCTTTAAGAGAAACCTATTTTGAAGTGCTTTACTTTGAAATATATAATGACATTAAGCTGGAGGAAACAAACACAAAGACAGAATTTAGTTCCACATTCACTTGAGGATAATGTGGTTTTGTCTATCAAAACTGTCTCTCAGCAATTCTACTACTTAGAATTTTCTTTAGACCTACGTGCCCTGAATTACTCACATATCTCAAACAACTCTTGTTCACCTACCACATATACTCTTCAAGTCTAGTTTTAGCTTGAAAATGATTCTCCTCGTACACACTTTGTGTAATAGTAAAAATCAAATTGCAACCACTTTCCTTGCAAGTTTCCTAAGTAATTAGGACTAATGCAACAGCCAAATATTTCCAGAATTAACACAGTATTTTCATCAATAGTTACACACCAAACTTTTTGCTTTCTCTTGGTTATTTGCCTCTGGAAGCATATGCATAATCTGCATTTTCAATTCAATCCATTTAATCTCTCTCTTTTTTTTTCCTTTTTTTTTTTTTTTAATTAAACCCCAATGGCACTTTTAGCTTCACTTCCATAGGATAAGTTTATTCACGGTATTTTTATTATCTTTAAACCACATATTCCCAAGAAACCACTGTATCACAAATTTAGAGATTTTTTTTTTAGCCTTCAGTGTTCCTTATTTTCTATTTGATGCCCTTTACTTCTGTTTTTAAAAAAATGAAAATAAACTGATTAAATATTTTCTTTACCTCCTTCCTGTCTAAATACATCCAAAGAAAAGTCAGGCTTGAGAAACAAAGTCGCAGTGGGACAATGACAGGGAATCATGAGGCCTTCCACTGAGCTTAGGCCAATCTTTCTATGATGGCTATTCTCAGCAAAGCTCATTTATAACCTTTGAAACTCAATGCAACACTATTTTGATATCTAAATTTGAGAATAAAGTGGCTGAAACGATCTCAGTTTTACATTCAAGTGACATCCTTGAGGAAGGTGGCCACTCCGGCTCAGAGAAGAGACATTCGACTGAATCCTTTGAAGATAGCCACATCAGGTGCTGATCGTTCGGAAAGACTTTTTAAGAATTAGTAAAGTGAATTTCATAAACCAGCAAACAGAAACTTCAAAGGTTTCTGAAATGGGCTGGTTTAGATGGTGGTGTCACCGCAGCATTTGCAGGGTTATGCAGAGTTATCAGGCACTTGTGTGTTAAATGCGGATTGTGCTGGCAAGACAGAAAAAATAACCCAGGCTATTCTATCGGAACAGTATTTGCAAGATTAACCTCGGGTAATCCTTGCTGTCTAGAAGCCTGGCACCTAGCTGAGGAGAATCACCCTTTCCCAGCAGAAGAGAAGAGGAGATAACTCCCAGGGGAACAATGGTGGCTGGGATGAAATGTCACTCATCCCCCTGGCAGACTGGTCAGCAAAACTTGGAGGTACGGGTCTGTTTGCTGACTACGCCTCTGACCACAGTAAGGATGCGCTGCATTTGCTGGTTAAAGCTAAGGGAGGGCAAATAAACTCATCATGTCCGGTCCTTCCCATGAAGTTTTAGGGTCCATCAGTAACCAAAAACTGTAAAAGGCTCAGCAGCTTCAGTGAGCGAACCACTGGCTTCTCCTCTACCATCTACAGTCCTTTCTGGTCTTCTGGAGACATTGGGATGCGTGTGGTGGGGGTAAAAAACTGTCTCGTGAACAACTCTGAGATGAATTAGACCACTTTCCAGGGAACGATCAAGACTGATTTCCATCGGTGCCTTAAAATGTTGATTTTCGTGAAATAATTTCAGAGGGCTGAAAGTTTCAAGTGGTGCTGAAACCCTAAGCTATGAGGCTTATGCATATCACTTTAGACAGGTCCCATGCAAGAATTATCCTGTACCCTTCTTTCAGCCCTGAAACCATCGAAAAGCTTCTGCCCCATAGTCCCTTTGAAAAAGTCTTTGACATATAGGTGATGACAATCATCAGCAAGTTATCAAACCCCAAATGTATCAGCTGAGCATCCCATTTCAGGCCCTTCTGCATATTAAAGTCCACGTTTCTGTTGAATTAATCCTATCATTCAAAAGGTGCTCCAGAACAAAATACAAGGGGGTCCAGCAGCTACAGTTCAAGGTTATGGGAGAAAGACAGGTTTCCCAAACTTTGTTTGCTCAACTATCATCAGAGAAAAATAATCCTGCTGTTTTACGAAGGTGGTGGCAATGTCACCTCTGGGCTCTCTGCCAGACTTGATACAGAGGAGTAGGTGGAAGCATTTGATTGCTCCCCCATCTTGTTTAGGGAAAAGGCATGACGCCAGCTTTTCTTTTCTTTTTTTTTTTTTTTTTTTATGGGTACCACTTTGAAGTAGCTCGTGCATCACTAGTAATTCACATATAACACTTTGGGAACCCCAGGTACAAAGTCCTCCATCTCAGTATGCTATTTAAAGCTACACTGCTGCACTCTGCAACGCGTGGGTGAACTGCTGTGTCCACGCGAAGCCCCACTGACAACCTGCCCACTGCTTGCGTGCTGCAGAAGAGTCTCAAATCAAGCAAGTTTGAGAGTTTCATCTGAAATGAAGAGTGTATTCTTCAAGTAACTATTTTTATTTCCTCTTTTTATATCAATCATACCAATGCATTTTTTAAAAATCCCTTGATTTCGCACTAACCGTAATAGCCATAAACTGACTACAGCAGATTAACATGCAATTTCCTGAGAGAGAAAAAAAAAAAAAAAATCACTGCTGAAAGGGAGGGAGAACTGTATTTTCTATATTTAGACTTCAGCACAGCACAGTACAGCATGTTTTCTCTTCTGCTCAGAGACATCAAATGGAGAGTTCTAAACATTGGGTAGCAATTAGTTACTCATCTCATGCGTTTGGGGGAGTGCAGCCCAAGGTAACCAGTGGCTGTTGTCTGCAAAATGATTTCCTGGATTTTTAGTTAAATGACCCTAATGCTTTCATCTTAAATCATCTTTACTCATGGCTGTAGCAACAACTGCGGGTGAGAAAGCGGGACAGTTGGCTTCCTTTTTAATGAGACATGGTGTGGAACATACCTTTTCTCCACATTTAACTCTTGCCTCGCAGTGGCTAAGAGATAACTAGTATACCTGGTGAGCAATACTTTAAAAAAAAAAAAAAAAAAAGGTAAATGCAATTTTCGTTGCTGATGTCTTTTGTTTGTCTGTTTTACGCTCAGCAAAAGTCCTTAGGAGCAAGATTATTCAGAGCCATAACAACAGTATTGTACAAATAAAGCAATCTTTAAAAGGTTCCAGCAAAACTCAGTTGGGTGCTATACTAAAATATCAAATCTGCTGTTTGATTAACAGTCGAGTGCTCCAAGTAATCATTCAAAGATGTCCTTTAACATTAAAAAAGATCTGAAACAGCACAAAACCTTACCTTAACACTGAGAAAACTCTAGCCATTTTTCCTATTGCTCTTATCTTGTTCCTTATAACCTCCTTTCGAGCAGCAGCTGTTGCTCCTGTGGAAAACACATTAAAACCAGTTATAAGTATTTGTAAACAATACATCACTATTCTGAACTCTACATACAAGAAACATCATATTGATGCCACGATTAGCCAAACTCACCTACATTTGTAGTCAAAACTGAAAATGCTATTTTTATTATTTACAGCTCTAGACTGATCACTTTTGAAGAATTTAGTTATTAGTATCTTTAGAGATGCGATCCTTTTCCTGATACACATTAAAGCTGCATGTTTTTTTTTCAACGTAAGCTAATTTTCCATTTCAAAAACATTTTCAGAGACCATACTCTTTTGAAAACAAGTTTCTTAGAAAAATGCCAAAAAGATATTCAATATGAACAGTGTCCAAACCATTTAAAAAAAAAAAAAAAAGTTAAAAGTTATCAACAATGGAGTTAAAATCTATTTCATGGTCTTATAATTTTAAGTGAAAACCAATCACATTTCACTTAATTTTCTAAAAAAAGTGATTGGGTTAAGCTTAAGGCCTAGAGGGTCCAGTTAGGGTTTCCCCATCCCTAGTTCAAAAGTATTTAAATGGTTATAAACCCTAAAGGCAGAGTCCTGAAAACCAGCACGAAATGGCAGGGATTGCACCGGCTGGCAGTGGCTAAGAGAGCTCCACAGAGCAAATTCCTTCTCATCACTGCTACAGCCTGCTCAAAATTACAATTACTTTGAAATTTGTGAACTCACATAATAATCTACCTTAGAAAATAACATATGCTGGAACAGAAACTACAGTTCAGCTAAGTTTGCACTTGTGCTTGTTACTTGGATATCATCAAAAACTAGAATATTATCTGTTCATCCAAGAGAGAACCACCTGAATGGGAAAAGCAAATAGCACTAAGTTATCAGAACGAGGAATTTCTTTTAATACGGACCCCCCACATCCCCAAGAAAATGCCATATTATACTAAGTAAACCAGTTTCATTTAATGATCACAATCATAAGCACATACATCGCGAAGATTTCTTCCCAAAGGTTTCTGAATGACAGGTAACCTTGGCTCGTACGGATGCCGCCTGACATCTCCTGCCTTGGGGGTGCAAGAGTGCAACCTGAAAACAGCTACATGTCACGATAACGCTTCCTTCTTCGCTGCTCCAGAATACAAGGACAAAAATGAAAATTTCTCTTTTCAATTCCTAGCACATTGACCCGTTTTATAAAGCGGAGTCTGTAATGAAAGCTAAAATAGCGGGAAAGGCCAAAAAAATGAGGCGGCAGTTGTGGCAGCAGAGGGGACAGCCCCAGGGACAGCCGCCCGTGGGTGCCGGCGATGGGCGGCCGATGGATGCAAGAGGTGGAAAGCTGCAGAAGACACGTCCACAGGGCCTTGCCGTGCAGACCCTCCTTTGCTGTCTTATGAGAGCAAAGTGACTCCAGCCGAAAGGGCTCGTAGTGAAACGCGGGCTCCGCTGAACTCAGTGGCAAAATCTCCATCTGCTTCAGCGGCGCCAGCGATTCACGCGCTGCTCCTCCTTCCTCCGTGCGGTCTCAGCCGCTCGGGGCGGTGCTGGAGAGGTCCAACGCTGCCATGCAGGAGATTTGTTGGGTGGCTTCTGGGACCTGAGCGAGCAATAATTCTCACAGTTTCAGCTGATGGCAGTGCCCTGGCTCTTCCATCAGGCACCGCCACCTTTCCTACTGCAGATTTCTCAGTTACAATTAAACTCGTAACAGTTTGAGACTACGGCTGGAACCATAAGCATTGCGTCATGGTATTTACTAGATGACTAGGTGGTCTGGCTGAGATCACCACGACGAGGTGAAAAGGAGGTACTATGTTTCTTTCTGTGCTTGAATTTCAAACCATCCTTTGCAAAACACTTTCAAAATTGACAAAAAACTCAACTCACAAATCCTAGAGCTGTTCAGAAGAAAGCTAAGTAACCGCAGGTACAAATATCACAGATCATGACGTAAAAACTCCGGATGGATCTCACTGCAACTTTTAACATTGCGGTCGAGATCAGGTTTAACCCCAAACAGCGCAAGGGGTGAGTCTGATAAAGTGGGGGCTCAACAGCCACGCACGGGGCATCGTCCTGCAGAGCTGCTCGCGGGGTCGCGTGTCCCCGCGTGTACAAACGGGTCCCACGCGAGCCGCCTCGTACGTGCCCACAGCTATCACAACCTGCACGCTCAAATGCTGGTAACTGTACGCTTACGTGCTGCGATATATTCGTACATCCGCTGAGGAGTGTAAACTAGATGTCTTACAATCATGCATGCTAGGTTTGCATGCATCCATCTCTTGGGGCAGGTATTAACGCGTTATTTCCAGGCATTTCTAATTGTCCTCCTAGACTGTCTTGAAATTACGAGCCGGTATCTTGCTGTTCAAACTGTAAGAAACTATGCTCAGAATCATGGCTTTCAAATCTCCCACATATAAAGATAAAAATATAAAGAAAAGATATTAAAAATAAAGATAAAAATATAAAGGTATAAAGTCTTAGGCATAAACGTCTAATTCTAGGCAATAAAGAGTGGGAGAAACAGCTGTAATTCAGCTGTAACGGAATTAAATATAATATGTTCCTAAGCACTTAATGAAAAATTCAAATTAAACAGCAATGATTCAGCTTGGTTCTTCAGGAAATAGAGGGGGTACATTCCTGCCTCAGTTACTACGATCTCACCGAATTGTGCCCTCAAGGTACACAAGACGTGGTTTTCAGCCTTTTTTACCCTGAAAGCACTTAAACACAATTTGTCTTTTTTTTTTTTTTTTCCCCCCAGAAGTGTCACTATCCCTATTTGTTTATTACAAACCCACACTGTTCTAGTAGATCTTATAAGTGTTTTTTCAACCTTTTTCTGTTTAACTTCCGGAAGAGTTGAGAACTGAAAACGGTAAATACAATTTACCACCAAAGTGAAATACAATGCCCTACACTTAAATATAAAACAAGAATGGAAAACAAAATACTTAATCATAAAAAACAACAGGCTCAAAGGGATTATTTTGTTTCTCATCAGTACACAGAAATGGTTACTAAAAAAAATACACTTAAGAGATTTTGGTCTCCACTGAATTTCCTCGTTTGTAACAGCTGTGACAATGACTTAAAATATTCTATGTTTACTAAATATTAGTAATGATTTTATTTCTCCTATTTGGTTTTTTTTAAACATTATTTGCTAATTCACAATGTTTTGTTGCCCTCTTAGTTTTGACTGAATACCACTAACCTGATACAGAATTTGGATTCCCTAACTATTTATACATAAACCTCAGACTCCCATTTCAATGGGAGTGAATACTCCAGTTCAGTATTCTGAAATTCACTATTGCTGCAAATCCTTATGAATTACTTCAGCTACACTTCCGAAATACACTTATGTGAAAGTAAATGGGTCATAACCTGAGAACTGGCTATGAGTAAAAGGGTGAATTTTAGCCTTTGCAAACATTGCCTGATGTCCTCTGAAGTTTTTACTTTTCTTCCAATATCTAAACAAACCCTATTTGCATGAAGGAATTAAAAAAACCCAAATAACCCAAACAATCATGAACGCAGCCGAGTAAGATTGGAGTTGAAAAGTTATTTGGAGGTAGAATAAAAGGTTTGAATTTTAATTCAGTAATTTAACAAGTTCTATTGGATTTCGGATTTGTAGCATCCAAACACAGGTCTTGCAAGCTGGATATGTGGGACCTATGTGAAATGTAATTTAGACCTTCAGATTAAGCAGAACAATGGAAAAAAAAAAAAAGATGATAAACTCTGAAAATATTTCAAGATGTAGGATTGAACGGATAGAAAACAATACTGAGTAAAAAAGCCAAACCCCAAACTCTCACTGGTATCCTAATACATAATATTAGCTAATTAAGCATTAGGAAATTTAATGACACTTAAGCCTTCCAACTTATTGAATACCTTTCTTCTGTGCATAAATGGGATCTTCTTATGAATTCCAAAGGGAGGGAAAGAAAAAGATCAGTGATGTTTGTAGAAGGAAAATAAAAAATAAATACAGAACATTTGACAACATCAATGGAAACACAATGTTTAAGTAAAGTCTGAAAAACAGAAAAGAAACAAATTAGGCAGGGAACATCCAAAAGGAAAGAAACAGATTGAGAATGATGGGGAAAAAAAAAAGAAAACCGCCCTTTTTTTCGCTTAAAGCCTTGTTAGTGGGTTTTGCAGGAAAGGAACATGCAGGCGAAAGAGCGGCAGTGAAGCTTGGCCTCGGTGCTTCCCACCCCTTGAACCCGCACTTTCTCCTGCGTCGTTGCGGCTGCTTCGATGAGGCTCAATCGCGTCTCAAAACCAGTCCGACACCTGACAGAATAGCTCACTAGCATCGCCACGCCTGCTGCTTCCACCAAAACCTGCGCTACCTACCGCGCACCTGCATTTGTTCAAATGGTCCGGCAGCTTCCAGTTGTCAAATCCAAACCGGTATGAGTATTGCGTTTTAAAACCAACCGTGTTTGAGAGCAAGACAAGTGCAGCACTCGGTGCCCGGGCAGACCTGCTGGTACCGCCACGCGTGCTTCGGGGACGCTGGCTACCTGGCGCACGCTGCCGGGCTGGTTCAGAGGCAGAGCACGCCAACGTGCCCTAGCACGGCTCACGTGAAAAATGCTTTGGGCATGGAAACAACTCTACCTGGCCAAATAAATGAATGAATCAATGAATAAATAAAAAGATCCCATTAAAATGCCCCTCTGCCACCAACTCACGGATATTAGGTATACATTGCAGCCCAAGCGTGCTGGTTTCGGGGAAGAACAAACATCAATCAGTAGGGGAAAAACCCTCCATTTCTCTCCTAGTTAAAATTTAACTCACTGAAAAGCTACGACTCTCTCATCTGCCCAGGTAGTATCATGAACACCCTTATCAAGGCACCGGTCAGTAACTGAGACGTAATGACGAGGCCTTTGCTTTTGCTCAGTCAGTCTCTGCGTTAGTTGGCGCAGAGCTTGCCCCAGGCGCAATTTATTGCACTGCAGAGCTGTGACAAATTTCTACGCCGCTCTTCACAGCAGAACCAGGGTTTGATCGGCAGGAGATGTCTGACTCGGTAGTTCTCTTCGGGCTCGGACGACAGCACTATAGCGGGGAAGCTGTCTGTATTCCTACTGAGGAATAAATGCTGCAGCTAGCACTGTGACAGCGGCTTTTCCATGAGAAGGCTGTGAGCTACAATGTCGAAGGCAATACAAAAATTAATGCAGGTAATTTAGGAGTGTCTTTATGCCAAATCACGATAGCGATGCATACAAAGCAAGCAGTGCATTTGTGTCAAGTTGTCTATTACATTATTGCACCCTTTTAATTAGCAGCTTTTTTTTTTTTTTTCCCCCCCAATCAAATGCAGGAGGCCAGAAATGTTGCTAATTAAAATAAAATGGGACTCTGACTATATGCTGGCTAGCTGGGTAGAAGTATTTGCAGCTCCTGTTGCTAAGCGATACGTTTGATGCACAAACCATAAAGCACACGAGCTAACGTTCACCCAAGACATTTTTTGCTGGATCACATTATATTGCGACCACCATAGCAAACAGGGAAGAGAAAGTACACCAAGAGGAAGCTATCAGAGATAAGAAAATTTGACATATCGTATCCTCTCATTTTTAAAGGAAGTGAAACCAAAAGGCCATTAGAGGCCAGCAGGGAGATATGGACTAAAGGGCACTACGATTCCTATTTAGGCTTTCTCCCAATAAGCATACACAGAAACTGCCTACAACAAATTCATCAGATCCCCATGATGTGTTTCCTTACGGAGAAAAAA
>VXBL01007069.1:802910-855064 GCA_013400195.1 Aramus guarauna | reverse complement strand
AGGGAATACATGCTGTTGAGCATCCTGCTCATGGCTAGATGCAACATGCATGACTCAGAAATAATAATAATAATAATTTAATAATAATAATAATAATAATAATAATAATAATAATAATAATAATAATAATGGCTGATAAGAACACCATGCAGTGAGGTCAGGCAAAACTGATGGGGCTTATTTTTGAATGGGGAAGTGAGGGGGGAAGGCAGGCCAAGAAAGTGTAAGAAAAGATAAGAAATGAATGATCGGTGCAAACCATAGTGATGGATCATTCTCATTACATGTGGGAACCCAGGTCAGGGCATGTTCAAACTGCAAGGAAAGAAAGGAAATCAGCAGCGAGCCCTGAAAACTACCGTTGATGTAAAAACAGGCGATGATTTTAAAGAATCATTCCATCAAACAAAACGTATCTGCTGTTGCAGATATCAGGCATTTCCTTCTACAGGAAATACTGCTAAAGAAAAATAGGACTGAACTACTACAGTCCTCCAAGGAAGCTGGACAGAAATTATTGAAGAAGAGTGAAAACGTTGAACCACGACAAGACTGTCAATATACCGCCAGAAACAGTTTTAAGCTGATAACCATTCCGGTCTGTTTCATCAAGAACACAAATGAACTACATCTTGTAGTTTCTCCCCCAAAAGGCAAGGCTCTAACTGGAAAAAAAAAATTAGAAAAGAGAGGGAACTCAACTATCTCCAAGAGAAAGATTTTCCTTTGTTGTACAGGTAATAAATCAGAACCCACCAGGATATCATTAAAGATATCAGCCTCTATGTAAATTTAAATCAACCCTCAAATTTTACTTGTATGAATCTTTCCACCTCTTCCATGTGTACGATGCCCACGAGCCCACCGCTTCCCGCGGGCTGGAGGTACGAGCGTGCGCCCACAGCAAGCTGCAGCACTAGCACCACGGATCCCATTTTACAGCTCTGAGGGGATTATCCGGGAAAGCAGACACGAACATATGCCAGNAGAACACCATGCAGTGAGGTCAGGCAAAACTGATGGGGCTTATTTTTGAATGGGGAAGTGAGGGGGGAAGGCAGGCCAAGAAAGTGTAAGAAAAGATAAGAAATGAATGATCGGTGCAAACCATAGTGATGGATCATTCTCATTACATGTGGGAACCCAGGTCAGGGCATGTTCAAACTGCAAGGAAAGAAAGGAAATCAGCAGCGAGCCCTGAAAACTACCGTTGATGTAAAAACAGGCGATGATTTTAAAGAATCATTCCATCAAACAAAACGTATCTGCTGTTGCAGATATCAGGCATTTCCTTCTACAGGAAATACTGCTAAAGAAAAATAGGACTGAACTACTACAGTCCTCCAAGGAAGCTGGACAGAAATTATTGAAGAAGAGTGAAAACGTTGAACCACGACAAGACTGTCAATATACCGCCAGAAACAGTTTTAAGCTGATAACCATTCCGGTCTGTTTCATCAAGAACACAAATGAACTACATCTTGTAGTTTCTCCCCCAAAAGGCAAGGCTCTAACTGGAAAAAAAAAATTAGAAAAGAGAGGGAACTCAACTATCTCCAAGAGAAAGATTTTCCTTTGTTGTACAGGTAATAAATCAGAACCCACCAGGATATCATTAAAGATATCAGCCTCTATGTAAATTTAAATCAACCCTCAAATTTTACTTGTATGAATCTTTCCACCTCTTCCATGTGTACGATGCCCACGAGCCCACCGCTTCCCGCGGGCTGGAGGTACGAGCGTGCGCCCACAGCAAGCTGCAGCACTAGCACCACGGATCCCATTTTACAGCTCTGAGGGGATTATCCGGGAAAGCAGACACGAACATATGCCAGCTCTGGTTTTTAACTACACATGCTAAAGATGACAACGTTTCTAATATCTTTCTTGATATCAAGTTTGATACAGGAAAAATAAAAACCTGAAAGCAGATTTAGACAACAGTATTAGCATTACAGTACCAGGAACGGTTTAATTACTCCTCATCTGGAAACGTTCACGCTGGTAGATATCATTATGCAGTACACACACATGCAAACCCAGAGGATTTCAGCCTGACTCCCTGCACAGACACCTGCAATGCTGCAAACTCCGTGCCTGGAGGAGAGCCGTGGTGAAACTCCCGGCGAGACGGAGGGGGAGGTTTACCCTCCTCCCAGAAAAACCGCAGTAGATGCGGAGACCTCCTGCAGCTGCTGTCCCCAAAGACGCCTAATGCCTCGCCATTTCTGACTCTGCTTTTGAAAACGTGCTCCTGGACTGTAGCTCCGGCATGGAAACGCTGACGCACTGCACTTTTAGAAAAGGACTGCAGGCATGGGTCTATCTTCGCTCAGTGGAAGTCGAGTAGTACAACTTTAAAAGAAAGTATTAGGCCAATGCTGAATTAATTTAAAAATCCTTGCCATAAAGCCTTTGCTTTGGCATTGCATTCAGTGGGATTTCAGCCCGCGTTTAAGTGCTTTCTTGAGCCAAGGATTTTAAGCACATGGTTTTCTTGCTACTGTATTTAATTTGACACAGTTTTTACTCATTGTATGCCTCCGTGCTGTTTCGCACGCTGCTTTAATTACACACTAGCTACTTATTTAAATTTCATGAGAAAAAAATTGGGCACAATATTCAAACAGGTGTTTTCTTCTCTCCACTGATTACTGGTTTCAATAAATTCAGTCTTTGTCCCAAGTCCTGCAAGATAATTGTTCACGTCCACACTCGGTGGAGGATACAGAACGGGGAATTCCATCTGGCTTTTCAGAGTAAAAGCAAAGCACTATCATCCAAAACCACCTTCTCCATCGCAAAGGAAACATTTGTCAAAACCTGTGATCTAGGTTCCTCTTCTAAAGATTAAAAATAAAGACTTTGAGAGAGAAATTTAATTATTAATTACAACTTCATTAAATATTTGTCTTAGTTTACAGTTCTTCATTCTCCCTGTTCATTCATTCTACCTATGAACATCTCGAGAATATTTGATATTGCTAGATTTTTCCAGCTTATTTTTAAATTTTTTAATATTTCTGTTCTTTTCGTAGATTTTTTTTTTTGAACACTGAAAGCGTTCATAGTAAGAACCTTAGGGAGGCATGGGATTTTTTTCAATTTTGCTCAATCGAAAAAGGACATTCTGGAGAGCTGCAATTTACTCTCGCACAGCCTAACAGAAAATAACATCTAATAAAGTAAATTGACTTCTAAGAATCCCCAAATTGCTAGATATAAAGTATCCTTTACAGCCAAACTACAGATACAAGGCAACTTATCATCATATAAACTCCAACCCAAGTGACAAGGGAAGTGACTATTCCTCTCTTCCTAGCAGAAACGTCAGGTCAGAACACTCTCTATCTGTGTTTGCATGTTTATTTTTATTGAGTATATTGCTTCTTAAAAGCCTTTTAGATACGCAAGTGCATTAAAAGAGGCAACTGATGAAATATTTCAAGTACAAATCTTCCAAAGTTACAGTACCGACATTTTGGAAGGAGCTCTGCAGGAAGCTTATTTCATTGTAGGAAAATACTTTTGTTGACATAATGAAACTTCATATGGGAATCCCTGGGATCTTATGCATAAAATCCACATCTGACCCCTTCATGACAACACAACCCAGATTTCATGGAGGGAAATAATGTTGGGGGTTTTTTTAACCCCAAACAGGGAAGGGTTAGAACAGGGTAGAAGTTCCATTCATTCTTTCCAAAGCATGCAGTAAGCAAATCCACTGGAGTCTAGCACACTAGTTGCTTTCAGCGGCACAGAACTTAAACAGGACCCAGAAAATTATCCCAGGGTTAGTAAATAAACTTTTAAAGTAGTTTCAAGGCAAACAATCTCAACCAAGGGCAGGAGACTCTTACCATCAAACCCATCTTCCTCTGTCCCCAGTTCATCATCTGAGCAGATGTTCAGCACGTTTACCAGCATCTCTGTCACTAAAATGGAAAACAAATGCAAAATGTTGATATTAAGCTTCCCTGGTCTGTCAGAGCAAATTCTAGCTGCAGCAGTGCTAAAATTCAGTACGGAAATGACACCCACTTTTTAAACAACGTGGACCTTGTTTTATGCACATAGTAATATAAGCCTGAAGCGTCTTGTCCAGTTAATAAAAAATACAGGTTTCCATAAAAGTTGTTCCAAATATAACAAACACCATGACAAACAGACCTTAAAAAATAACGTGTTTACAATCTCTCTTTTTCCAATTGTCAATGAACAAGGTAACTTTTGTTTTCTCCCTTCCCAATACATTTTCGCCTTCCACTCAACTCGGACAACAGAACTGGCCGCTCTCCTCTTGCTGCTACATTGCAGCAGGATTTGAATTCCCTGCTTAGCAAATGGAATGACATTATCGACTGAAGAAGTTAAGCAAGAGGCATCACAGAATATTTATTTATTTATCCAAGTTGTGGACACTGTGCTTTCAGTTCAACAAAACATTAACCCCTGTAAGATGTCTACAAATGAGCAGCGTTTCTTGAAATCCAGGACAAACAGACTAGATGATCGTTGTAGGTCCTGTCCAGCTGGAACTATTATATATTTAAAAGAAACGTCATTATCGGTGAATTCAGAATATATTCAGCTTGCTTACTTTGCAACTCGGGCACAGAAGGGTCAGCCTCAGGCTACCCCTAACCTGGTCCCAGCTCTTTCTGGAAAGGCAACAGTGAGACACTAACCAGAGAGCACAAAGAGTAAGAACAGTAAAAAAAAACCCAACAAACAAACAAAAAAACCCCCCAAAAACCCCAACCCCCCAAAAAAAAGAAAACAAAAACTCAACCAAAAACTCAGCAAAAATCACAATCAAGGAAATGGAATTTAGAGATCAAAAAAGCTGAAGTTACAGGGTAAAATGTGAAATCATTAGCAGATTGAGAAAAACTCCACTATATCTACATGTAGTAAGCATCATTAAAAGGGTTACCAGGCAAGTCTAGCCTTGCACTAACTACACAGGTTGAAAGTTTAAATTTTTTAATAAGTGGTTATTGAAATTCTCTTCTGTGGCAACTGTGATGGCTTAGCACATTAGAAGGGTGGGACACAGCTATATTTTTCATACATTAGTGAAGGATTTAATATTTCCCTTTGACAGGATTAGTGGAAAGACTTTCCACATTAACAACCACCAGAGAAACTAACAGCTTCCTACCTTGGTTGGCCTTTAAGGAAAAAAAATCTATGAAAAAAAAGGAAATAAATAAAAAGCTGTGCAGAACATCTACTCTTACATCCATGAGTTTTGTTTTGCAGAGAAAGGGAAAACACTGATTTAACTTCTTGAGGCTCCAGAAGTTCCAAGCAATTGGTAAGAGTGACTACTGGGAAGACAAGAAGGAGAAAAAAAAAAACCAACCCAAACCCACCCAAGGAAAAAGATGAAGGAGGAGCGTTCATGGTCCCAGAACCTCAACAAGTCTGGCTGTGCATCCTGCACCCTCACCTGAGGAGGCCACCTATGGGAAACCTCTGGAAAAATGACCTTACGTAGCATCTTACAGAACCACAACGTGCATGGAGAATAAGCCCAGCCTAAAAATGGCCTGGCTGAGTTTATGGCTGAAGAAAATGAAAGCGTTTTATCTGCTTCACAAGAGTCTGCAACACGCGTCAGTGTGGATTATGTAATATCTCCATTAGTGGAAACAGCTGTCTATTCTTTGTTAATCCCCATTTTATTGTCTATCTGCTTTGTTCACAGAGACCTCAGGCGTCTCACCAGCGGCTTTCCTAGTACAAAAGAGTAGCTGAAAACAAAGCCGGTCATGACTGCAGGTAAGAGTCACAGCTGGCTGTATTTCCAGTTGCCTATTAAGAGAGAACTGTTATTCCAAGCAGCTTTTAAGAGTTTATTATAGTTTTCTGGCAGTAATTGCTGTTGCAGCAATATACTATAATAGATGGATCAAAGCAGGCTTCATCTCAGGCCCTGAATAAAATGACTTGGGGTTTAAGTAGTTTGCATTATGTATTCATTTAATATGTTAGACCAAAGTGTTTTCATGCCTTTTGTGTGCTTGCCACTCATAGCATGAAGTTGTCTTCAGGCAACATCAAGAGCGTTGAGTTTCAATAAAACATCATTTGTGTTCTTTAGAGTCTTCTAGCCAGCGATGAGGCACTGCGTGCCCTGGGCAGAGAAGAGCCTGAAGAGCAGGTTTTCCTTCTTCCTGCCATCTCACTACTCCCTTCAGGAGCAGTTAACCAGACTGGGTCTTAGCATCACCAGCTCTGTGTTTGCTGGTGAAAAAGTAACCCATCATCATCTTATCGGAAAGGTCAGCTAGGTAAGGATGTAACCACGATGCAGTGCAGTCTGTTGTGATGTCCCTTGAGCAGTAAGCAATATCCAAGGGAATGCCCAAGAGGTTATGAAAGAACAACTAATAACAATTTTATTCAATGGATGCACCTCTGTCTTGCAATGCCATAAAATCTATTTCTACAGCAGAAACATGATTGCATCATAGCCTGGAAAGAGTGGAAATTAGAAAACTGTATGAGAAGTGTGATTAACCATATGCAATTGCTTGCCCCTCCTTGTCCTCGAAAGCAAGTCATCTGTCTTCAAATTATTCTTGCCATTTCAAATAAACAAGACCACCTGCACAGTAACTAAGAAACCATTTTGCAGTTTCTACGAGCAGAGCCAATTTACGTACCTTTCTCACCCACGAACGGCAAGGACCAGGTGAACACATCCATGAAGTTTGGAAGCCAGTACGGATGAGGGGAGCAGTTGAACTGTCTGATATTCATAACGTTGTTCTCGTATTTCAATACTGCAGCTAGAAGGGAGAAAGGAAAGGAACAAAAGAGACGTCAGCCACGCACGTGTGACTGGCTACCAGACCAGTAACGCCCATGGCGAGCGCAGCCTGCAGGGCTGCTCACCAGCTTTCAATCACTTGACCCATTGGCAGCACTTGACTCTAGTTATAATAGGATACAGCCTCAAAGAAGTTGCAAGCCATTTCCAGTCTGAAAGTTGTGTCATCAGCTTTCCCTGGCACTACGATGGGTTGGTAAGTGAATTAATAACTCTGAGTAGGCATGAACTTCGGAAAAAAACTCTGCCACCAGCAGGGAACAAGGCGGACTGTCCATGTCTACCCGTTTCACGTGGTTACCTGAGCTCCTCACAACCACATCCAGAGCACAACCATAACTGTTCATCACTCAGAGTTTGAACTCTGCTTTCCAATGAATGTTTTCGACATAATTCAATCACAGCATTGTCCAACCGATGATACTTTCTTCCCACATTTTTCAAACTCGAGACACACAAGAATGTGCTCCCAATAGTGTGAATGAATAATAATATGATTTGTCTTGCACCATGTAAAATTCGTAACAATCTTGTCAACACACGCACAAAAAAGACTACATTTGCTAACGGGCAGAAACATAGATATTTGTGCCACTGCCGCTTTTTAAAGCGCCAAGTAAATTTCAGTGTTAACCTGTGTTAATGGACTTCAGGTTCATATCTGAAACAGGATCTGATTAACTTCAACCTGTTTTTACAACATTAACAGAACAAAGTAAATCAAAGTATTACGAAGCATATCAGCAAGAAGCAGCTGTTTATTTCTAGAGGAGACCATAGCTGTACTCAGGCCCAGTGCAGTCAAAAGTCAGATGAAAGAGGGAAAGGCTGAACATGGCTTGGGTAGAGAGGGCCGAGAGCACAGGAGGGAGAGAAAGGGACAATATCAATTTGGTTAGGGAGGAGCAAAGTAATCATGTCGAAAACGCAGCAGATGAAATAAAATGAACTCCACAATAAGCCTAGACAACTGCCCTTATCAAAACTCATTTTCCAAAGCATGAGGTTTGGCCAACGCTATGCTAACGCTACATTCCACATCAAATCTAGACTTTCATGCACTTTTACCTTTTTTTTTTTTAATAGCAATAAGTGGTTACTAGGGTCCTGTAGATTACTCAAACCTCAGGCTATTCATTGAGACCACCTGGAAGAACACAGGGTGGGGATGGGTTTGGCAGCTGCTTGCATCACAGGTCTATTTGTTGGCTTTAAAAGAACGTATTGAGGGAGAGCTTTCAATAATACAGTCTTTCAATAAAAATCATCCCGTGCTGAATTTCTTTTGTTCACTTTATGGGCCAACTGCCTCAGCTTAGGAAACAGTAAAACTAAATCTCATCCCTTCTTTCTCCTCTTTTTCTTTCTTCTTGCAAAGACACACGTAATGTAAAATCTTAATAATGCAGTTGAAGACTCCACCCGGTAACCATATCTCTAACCTAATTAGGCTATACTTTAATTTTCAGAATCTGTTTCCTGAAATTCAGTAATTTCTAAATTGCACAGGCACAGAATGCATGTGCTGTTGGATGCAAACAGAGCCATTTAGGAAATGGAAGAGCGTGTATTTCTTTGCTTATGGAGAAAAAGGTAATTTTGAGATGACCACCTAAACCCAAAGGGACTCATAACTACCCTGAACACAAAGACCTCAAAGTTTTTAAACAATACAGTTACAGCAGACTATAGACAGCATCTTTCATCAACATGGGACTAAGACGGTCAACACAAGCTGAAGCTACCATCCACTGTAAAAAGTGCTGTCACTTCACATTTTTATGTAAACCTAGTTCCAGGAGCTGGTTATCACTTAATAGCCAGCACTGGCAATGAAGTTGCACAACTGCAATATGCCACAGCACCATATGAAATGCAGCGTACTGCAACGTTGGCTGAAGGGGTGAACAATTTTTTTCTAATTGACTAAAGTGTGCGTCGATCAGACAAGAAACTTTTTTGGATGCACTGGGCTGTTGTTTCCCTCAAAAATTTAATAGGTTGGCAAACATCTTCCATTTTGTGGCCGATGACAGAGTCCAGAGTGACCTGGGAGTTTCTGAAGCCTACTCGCCGATAGACGCAGAAAATGGCTCGCTAACATTTACATCAACTTTTGCCAGCCAGACACTCTCCATTTAAATAAACCACATCTGACTCTTGCCCATCCTAGTCTGACAGCTGGCAGCCATTCTGCTGCTCAGGGAAATAAAAAAGGCTTCATACTGCTATTAGCAAAAATGAGAAAACTAGTGTCGATGCTCTTAATATTTCCAGCACTTTTTGGCTGAAATTACAAATGGCAGATCAACATTCATTCTCCTTCTATTACAGTGACACAATTGCATCATAAAAATAAATAGTTTGTGGCTTTATAGCAAAAGTGAGTCAAAACCACACAAAAAGGACCACTTAATGGCTGTGAAGATTCATTTAGAAGGACTAAAACTTCAGCTTCATCACCTTAGTTAGCTGAGGTAGTTCTCCTTCCCACTAGTTCTTCAATTTATCCATTAAGTCTATTTCTAAATTTCGTGAAAGCTGAATAAATAATTTTTACAAAGAACTTTTAAAACTGGCCTCTCAAAAAACCTGAGCCATAAGCAGGACAGTTGGAAAATATCAAATTAAATATAAATAGGTTTAGTTGTTTGTTGGGTTTTTTTATAGGAAGATGATTTGTTTTGAGATAACTGTAAAAAAATTTTCACACCACTTTATTAATATAAATACCTGAATATCTTTCAAAAGCAAGTTCTAATAACAGTATTTTAAAAATTATTCTCCTCTGTAAATGACGTGTAGAGCTCTCCTCCACAAATTACTTCAAAAAGCCACTTGAAGAAAAATAACACTGTACAATAGACCAGTGTAATGACAGAGACAGAAGTCTTCTAAAATAACCCTACTCTTAATAAAATAAGGTAGGGTAGTTACCAATATCCCAGAAATACTGTTCTAAACTTTTAGTTTAAAGTCTTTCATTTACAAGCACAAAGTGCACAAAACATTTTTATTAGGTAACGAATGAAGATGACATTTAACATTAAACGAACTGGCTCTGGTTACGACTGTGCAGCTTTGGCTCTTGCTCAGTAGTCAGAAGAAGAAACTTCACCTGGATCTCAAAGCAATCGCTTCTCAGGTAACAGCAGGGGTTTCCCTGAGCTCTGCTGGCGCCTTGCTTTCTTTTGGTCATAGCTCTTTTTTCCCCTCTCTTCTGGCTCAGAAAAGGGTTGGGGGTTTCACCTCTGCTTCGTTTCTTAGTCCCTATTAACCTGATGCCTACGTAGCTACAGGAGACCCCCAGCTGCCCTGAAAGAGACGGAATCTTCTGAAGATTATACAGGCCACCTGGTCGCTGATGGAGAAGGCAGAAGAGAGCGGGATGGGTTCCTCTGGTTATGACACCCGTAACCAAGGAAAACCTGACTCTCTCCAACATTTCCAAGTTCAGTTGCTTATTATTCCAGGCTGCAACCCCTAGACTTTTCTTTCCGAATGTATACTCAGACAGATGCTAGCAGACCAAGCCACCAGTGACAGTTTTATCGTGCATAATCACCAACCAGAGCAAGAATCTTATTTTATTATTGTTAACAGCCACACGCATTTTAACCTAATTTTGGTACTCGCTGTTGTAGATGAGTTTTAGAAGCTAATGTTTTGTAAAGTGAAGATGTGCAGATATCCCAAATGACATTATACTTCTTTCCAACGCTAGTAAACTGAGGTATCGGATGCTGAAATCACATTAGAGTGAAATGAAACACTAATGCAGCAGGCAAAGGGCATTCATACTGTTTAGCTTTACGCATTTAACATCGGTACCTAAGGCTGGAAATATGGGTGGTGAAAAATGCACAGGTAAGAAACCTCCTTCCTTCACCTCGAAATGGAGACAGCTCTTCTATCTATCCCGGGGTCAAATATAAGCACCCGGTGCCATCTGAGACACCCAGGGGCATCTCCCTGTTAAAGATGAGCCTAGAGCATCCCTGTCCTCCTGTGTCTGTCTGTCCTGCCAGGTCTGAGCCGATGTCTCAGACCCCTCCGGCATCTCGAATGGGGCTTTAAAAACCTGTATGTTGGGAGTTCAATTAAGGCCTTAAGCCACGTGAACAACATTAAACTGTATGACCGGTCGTTCGCAATTACCCAAAGACATTACATATCCTGCTTCGAGATCTGCTGAATCATTTTCCAGTATAAATTAATTGATAACGTTTCCATCAGAGGAGAAAAATAATGAGCATGGTAGAAATGCTGGCCCAGAATGAACTACATGTTTTTAGATAAACAACCTCAAAATAATTTTAGCAAACAAGTTAACTAATTTTCCCGTAATTTTTCAGAAAACTCTTCTTGCATTTAGAAAATACAGGCAGTGAAAGGTCTCTCAAATTCTTCATACCGAAGAAAGATTTTCAATTCCTGATTTAATGCCAATTTAACTTTGGCATTAACGGTGCACCTGGGAACAGGGCCTTCTCCTCTAGCAGAGTTACTAAATAACCACAGAGTTTTCTGCCCGAGACAGGTCAGGGATAAGGCTTAGTAAAGCGTTTAAGGAGTTTAAACATTATCAAAGGAAAAAAACCCGATTTACTATACAAGGTAATGATAAAAATAATCCGGTACAGAAGTGGGGCTAATTGCAGCGGGGAAAACCTTCCCTTACCGAATTCTGAAGATTTTTATTTTACACGTGCAATTGCATCTTGCAAAGAAACAGTGCAATAGCATTCAAGATTTCGTCAATAGACTGCAAAAATCACTTCTGGCAAACTTGTTGGCGTCGGCAATGAGATGGCCTAGATACCCTGACAGCTCCTCTTTAAAAGCTTTTGTTTCCATGACAAGGCCTCATCAAACAGCAGAGATAAAGCGTTACTGATAGGGCAAACAGAAGGTTACACCGCTTTTCTATCGCTATTATTTCTCAAAGATCATCCTTGTCTTCCAGGTATATTACTCTGCCTTTTTCCAATACGAAAATAATTTTCCTATTAGATCCATTTGGATCAGGTACATTTCGTAACGTGTATCTATGGCATGCCACACGCTGATACTTTATATGCGCTTCATTGAGACGTTACTTATCTGGTACGTTAACAAGCGTACTGATGTACAGCTGGTTTTGATTTTTCTAGTATCCCAAACTCCCCTGCACGCTTGCTTTCTTTCTTTCCTTCATCATCTGCTTTTCCTTTCAGCAACACCACGTGTACATTGCAGCATGTTGGAAGAGACATCATGTTATTTTTTTTTCCCCAGTAGCTTTGGATTGATTCTCTGGTGGTTATCTCACCACTACGAAACCTAATCTTTTAAAAATGTTCAAAAGATAATAGCTGTCTTTAGACAGCTAGTTAAAATTGTTCACTCAGCCAAAAAGCATGCACTTACTGAAGTGACAGCCAGACACTAAAATATGAAGTATTGCCAATGATTTACAAATAAATTGCCTGCCTCTGTAGAACTTCTGTAAAATCTTTTGCTTGTTTTTTGGTTTGTTTTTTTTTTTGTTGTTGTGGCACAAACAGCATTACAGCAAGCCTTAATTAAGGCATTAAGAAATATTAAATGCAGGAATGAAAGTTTAGACACTGTACAAGGCCAGCAGACCGTACAATGCAGTGCTTTTTGGCACCTTCTTACTTCGTTGCTATAGAGACTTTCTCCTGGTGATGGGCACCCTTGGATGCAGGGGTAACCTCGTACTTACTTACGCAACTTTCTGAGTTTCTTGATGAGTACATCCTTACTCTGAAGTCACAGGTAACTATCACAATCCAATTAACATCTATCTTCTTGCGTGAGGAGTTTTTTATCTTCTCCAGAAGGAATAGTCTTAGAAAATCATCGTTGCACCAGTATTTCTTGTAACAACTTTTAATAATAATCTTAAAGTACGTTTTTCTTTATGCCTTTTAGTAATAGAAATGAGAGCACAAATGTTTGATAAAGCTATAAAAACACTGAACAGAAACTCGGAATTTGTCAAAAACCATGTGTATAAGTTCCTCCCCTTTGCCAATACTCTCCCTTATAATGAATATGGAAGGCATTAATAAAAATAATGAGGAAGGATAGTCTTGGAAGCAGGAAGGGCACTAGACTCCCCATATCTAGGCAGTTTCTGAGCCTATGAATCACCTCCTGAAAGCGTAACTCTCCGTCTCCATTAACTACACAGGGAACCCCCGATAGGAGCCTCCTAATTGAAAAACCTAACTTTGGCACCCGAAGTTGTGCATGTGTGTGGGCTGGGGTTGCGACAGGACCAGCAGGCACATGACAGACGAATTACTCATGCAGCCTTCAGGAGGCAATGGCCAGTAACCAAAAGGACACAGAAAACTCCCTCCAGCATCCAGCACAGCAAAGCCACCAGAGATTCCCATGGCGAGTCAGTAGTGTGAGACGGCCCATGGAGAGGGTCCACAGCAGCATTAACAACAGCAGATATGCTGTACCTTATATCTTCAGCTGCTCCTGCTGAACCTCCTTTTGCTCTCGGAACGTTGCCCTTCCTACTGCTCTTTGAGGACGTATCTGATCCCAGTGGCTGCTCTCCAGCGGGGACTGACTAAGCCCTTGGATAAAGCTGGTAACCAAACTCACTCCTTCTGAAGTGCTTTCAAGAAGTACAAGAAAGTACATCTGCTTTAATGGGCATGAGAATTATCAACCTGGGATAGAAAATGAGCATTCCTAGCCCCCTGCAGGTTTTTTTTTCTTTTTTTAAAGTATTTATCTTAAAAGAATTTATCTTAAACAACGCCGCATTTAAAAATGACCCATTCATACTAGAAGGGAGATAAACCCTCTAATTTATTTAGGATGACTTTATTAGCTAAGTGACAACGGGCAGCATACCAAGAATGCATATTAGAAAGGAAGGCACTTACTAGTAGGAGACTGACAGTCTCCTACTGACAGTAGGAGGGCTGACAGTAACCCAAAACCCCAGATGATCTGTAAAAATCAACCAAGTTCTGCACCAGTGCACGATGAGTCAGCTAGAGCAACTGTCCTGTAACAATTCTGTACAGAAAAGCCTTCCTTCGCTCCTGAAATCAGTCAGTCAGAAGCTCTGTGTTCTTTGTTCATTCATCTGCTGCAAATCAAGGAAGACGACAAGCAGCCATGTTTTGGACTGATCGGCGATGATGGTGTTTGTCTTCCTTGAAGAAGGAAGCAAGCACCCGAATGCTCTCCAGATGAAGATGCGCGAGCAATGCAGCATGAAAAACTATGCATGATGTACTTTAAATGCCAAGAGCCAGTGCAATCAGTCACATGAAATAATGTGTCAAAACTTCTAATGAGAGGAAAGGAGGCAGTTAAACCCAACAGAAATTCATTACGAAGCTGCTAAAGGTCAGCCTCTAAATTTACAAGTCATACACTAAAGAGTGGCACACCAGTGCCCATCTCGCACCGCTGCTGATTTGCCTGAGCTAACCCAGCGCAGGTATCGCCACCCAAACTTCGGCTGCGACCGCGGATAACCAGCAGCTGGCCTACAGCTTTTCACCAGAGAAGGCTTTCCACCGCTTTTAAGATCTGCCTGTTACAGCAGAGGATCCTGGAACAAGGGAAATTACCCTCTCTTCTGAAAGAGAAAGGCAATTCTCTTCACCATCCAAACTCTGTGGTTTCAAATTCAAGATTTTGAATATTCCCAATCATTGCTTCACATTTAACATTTGCCTTCACGACAAAAATCTCGCGTTGTTCACCCTCTGCCTTCACGTGCGCAGAACTGCTGCTACGTATTAAGAAACAAAAGGTGCCACCTCACTCGTACAGACCCGTCACTGTCTGCCTTCTACTCAAAGCAGCCAACTCTGAGCGCAAACACACTTTTCCACCAACGGCAGCGACGCTGCCAAGAAAATTAACTCATTCCTTGTTTCATCCTGAGCTTTCTGGGTTGGCTAGCAGAGCAACCCAAACCTATATTATTTACTTTTACAAAAGTAGCTACTGACAGCTCTGCTTGCACGTTTTTTGCAGAATGTTTTTATTAATTTTCTCACAAGTTAACACACATGTTAAGAACACCAAAGTGTACAAACCCCATTAACTAACAGTGAAGTGTTTCCTTCCCTTGCATACAGTGTATAACAGCTTTTAGGTCATAAGTTTTACAATATAAAATGATGCCTGCAGAAGCTTTCTTTTGCAAGTTAAAAAAAAAAAAAAAAAAATTGCTTACTTCCCTGTGCAGGCAAGCATCCAAATTAAAAATGTCTCTTCTCAAGAAAGATTGATCTCTTTGCAGTGGAGCTACTTTCAAGAATATCATTGAGAAAAAAAAAAATATTTTCTTTTGCTCACAGAGGAACACAAATAACTTTAGCCTTACTGGGAATAGGAGAAAGTAAACTTACTGCTCATTTCAAGATACAGGAAGACAGGTTTATTGGAATGCTTTATTTTTAGAAACATGATTTTTTTTCCCAGTTCATTAGAAGAGATTTCAGGGAACACAATAAACTAATAAACTCAGAGAAGTTGTGAACAGTTGTATTCAGTGGAGTCTTTACAGAATGACCAGTGAGTGCTTATTTGTGCAGTAATCTTTTTTATTTGGCCAAAGATACTTCATTTCCTACATAATAGTTTTTAAGTGATTAAAAAAAACCAAAATAAAGTAATTCGGACAGTGTCTATCCCACACTTTATCCACTGACGATCTGTCACATTTTGTTAGCTGGCTAGGGAGTTTACATATACAAACTCCATGAATTTTACTGGAAAGGAGCAAAGGGACAAATAAGTAATTGTAAGGAACACTGGGCTCTGAACATCTCACCCACAGCATTTCTTAACATACTTCTCTTTGTTAATAGAGCTGTTTTCAGTTTTGCTTCCTGTGTAACATTTACTTAATAACTTGCAGACAAAATACAGAAATATCCTATGGCATACTCTACAGTTATGTTCAGAGGCATACATCTGCCTGTAATAAATTTAATTAGATTTGTATTATGTAATAAATGGAATGGGCATCAAGTAATAAATAGAGGAAGAAAACGAGCAGGAACTGCTAAGTAAAGGCGTGAAAAAGAAAACCAATGCAATATATTTGAGTAAAGAGAAGTAGTGTCTACTGTATATTAACAGGAATTCAATTCTTACCTTTGTTATTGTATACATCTAGATAGTTTGGTGCTGAAAAAATTGTGATTAGTGATGGGAAGCCTGTTGTTTGGCTTTTCCTGTACATGCGATACCTAAAAGGAAAGAGAAGATACTAATTATTGCCCAATGTTGTCTGTGGATTTGTCACTGACCAAATACAGTGCAAAACTCCCTAGTACATTACTGCCCTGGCTGTTAACAAATGCCAAGACAGAAAAACGTGCATGTGTGCTTTTTAAAGCCACGGAGAAAAAAAGTATTTCCTGCAGGCTTATTCATTATACCCACTTGGGATGGCCAGGGATCCACATCACGCTCCGAAAGCTGCGTCCCCGTCCAAAACGTAACGTACCAGAGGTGGGTTTTGTTACGAATTTGCTCAGTGCCCGTCCCTGGAGCCAGGCGGCCTCTGTACGTGCGTGCCCCCGGGACGTTCCCAGGTTTTTCTTTCCCTCTGCGGGACTGTGGGCGAAGGCACCCACCGGCACGTGCCTCCGAGGTGCACGGGACTGCCTTCAGGAGAGCAGCGCGCGTCCTCCATGACCCTCCAGCCCCCTGCCCTCTCTGGGCACGCGAGGGACGGTAAGGCCAGGGGAGATGCAAAGTACGAGAAGGGGAGGGGAAATAGGGGGTCAAATATTTTCAGTGCTGTGTCTAATCTCATCCGGTCTATTAGCCAGTTCAGTAACGCTTGCATGTTTTCATTCCCCTGCTGCCTTCTGAAAATAAAAGGCTTATTGGACCAATATATAATCAATCAAGCATTAAACCCGCAAGTAATTGGAAGAAACCAACCAAATAGTACTTCTGGCTTACTAAGACACAAGTAACACCAAATACTGCTCTTTAGTCTTCAGCTACAAGAAACTGAAGAATTTGGCAAACATCCACAATAGTTGCACTGAAACCACTGTATGGTTTCAATGCAATCCCTTCCACAAAATTTTATTTTTTACCCTTTATTGGAAAGTAATACAATAAAAATGAAATTTCATTACACTTGGGTATTTCATGCCAGTTATTTTTGGCAGACTAATAGCTCGCTTTTAATTGCATTGAGGTTTTTAAGTATGTGATAATTCAAATATTCAGAATGGCTTTTTATATGCATAGTGAATATCGACCTCATTTCTACAATCTTCCCACTTTATCTTTTATTACTATTCAGGTTGGGTAAAGTTTCTACCTCCAAACAAACACATTAATAATTTATGCAAGATATGCAAAGCTATTTATTCAGATACCAATCCTTCATTAAAGCCTCACAAGTATGATACATTTCAATGAACAGATATTTTCTAACATTCTTTTAAGCAGCATTAAAAAAATCTGTCTTTACACTGGCAAGAGTTTCATGAGGGAACCATCAACAACACCCAGTGCTTGACCTGGATTGTTTTTGCACACAGTGTCTTGATAAACTCCTTAAATTCATTATTGATACTCCCACATAAAATAAGTTTTGGTTACTGAGTCCCACAAGTTTATTTTCTTGATAAAGTGTAAAACCAGTAGGCTTAGAAGTTTCAGGTAGGTGTGAAAGACTTAAGAGATGATGGTTCTGGCCTTCATGAGCCAAATCGCTTCCCAGGTGTCGTAGCAATCAGTGTGTCAGAAGTCTCAGGCACATTTGCAGAACTTCTTTTGCTGAGGTGAATTTGTTTTCCCTTCCAAGTTTGGGATCCAATCACTTTTAGTCATTTTATGTCACTTAAAAATCACTAAGTCTAAGTAAGTGGGATATACGAGTCTCCTGTAACTCAGTAATAATCATGTACAAGACATTCTAACGCCAGTGTATGTTTTTATAGCATTAATAAAAAGTGAGAGCTGTTGCAACTTAATTTGAAGTTTTCCAGGTCATTCTCACTCAGTTATTCTTTCTTTCCTTACTCTGTTTGACAACGGTAAGCCATTATTCCTCATTAGTGCTCCCTCTCCACACATACTCACCCAGCATCCTGGGCTTCATGAGCTCGGAGTATAGATAACAAGTTATTGTGCTGTAGGAATTCACATACAGCTGGGTAACTGTTGGAAGAAAATAATAGCACCTATTATGGCATTATCAGAAGCATCGCATTTAGCTCTAGCTTTCAAAAAAATGTTTCATCCAACATGCATCATTCATGACAACAGCCCCTGCTCTGCAGGCAGACTTCGGTAGAGACAACACTCGCAGCAGCACCTTTTTTTTCTCCCACCCTGTAACCGCGTGGAGAGGAATGCTGGAAAGTTGCAATTCATTTATATAACAACAATCACCTGATTGCTCGTCAAAAAGTAATTTCTTTTATTATACTTTAAGATTCAACGCACTCAGAAAAAGAAAAATGTGATACAATGGTTGCTTGCGACAGAAAACCTCCCTGCCCGCTCACGACAGTATGCACAGGCTGCTTATGGACACCAGATAAGAAAGTGGTATGTGGAAAGAGGGGGAGAAAGACAGAAAGAAGAAATGCAAATCAGATTGCAAACTGGAGGCGTTTGACCTTCGGAACTTTCTCTCCTTGATAAACGAGTCTTATCTTTCCCCTTGGCAACTTAAAACGTAAATTCTGTGGCATTGAAACCCCAAAAGCGTGCCCATTGAATACATCTTTCTGAGATGTATTCTACTGCATGAGTGAAAACAAAATAATTAGGTGAAAATGGTGAGCAAGGAATATGACAGAGGAATCTCGAGCATGCTTTTCACTGCACAAGGACAGTGTTGCTTTCCAGGAGAATGGAGGAGCCCTTTCTTACAACCTCAGCACTGTGAACACCATTCTTGCTGGTTAAGATGCTGAACACATTTGGAAACCACATACAAGAAAAATAAAACACAGCATAACCTGAATTCAGTTTTGACAGCAAAAGTGTGAGATTTTCAGAGAAAAGCTATTTAAAGTTATACCTATATAAATGTTACAGAACTTAAAATGCCTCCATTTTGTTGCTTTCAAAAATAAATTTCATTTCTTCCTTCGCATTGCTGGGCAAGTTGGAGAGCAACAATCAAAACTGTTGCTCAAAAAAGAAGAAAAAAATCAAAACTGGTGGCAAAAGATGTAAACTTCACGTAGCAGCTCCGAAATGTCACCTGATGGTCACAGAAAAAGCAAAATAGATCCTGCATTAACATCCATTCACCATGTTTGTTTTCCACTATTGATTCAACTCTCCCATAGTTCAAACAATAGAACAGCCGGAAAGGTTTAAAGAAGGAAATACATAGTGTTGGGGAAGACACTAAGGCATCTCCATGCCCACATCTGTGCTGGTTCTGCAGCACGATGGGCTCGCACTGTGCCTGTAACTAACACAAACAAACTTGCAAAGTCTCTGAGAATAACTCACATATGAGTATTATGCTAGAGGACGGTAGGTATTATCAAAGACCCTGGCAGGAGCACACACTGTTTTGAAGTACCTTAGGGGCATGATGCAGTCATACAGTAACAGTGTTATGCAAAATACTTAAGTAAAAGCTGTTGCTAAACATACTGAGCAAATCAAAACCAAAAAGAATTAAAAAAAAAAAAATCTAAACCAAACATTGTATAAAAGACCTGCTGTCCCAGCCATGATTTCACGGACCACCTTCAGAGCTCACTTGCAATCACTTAACAGCCCCATCAGTTTCTAACTTCATGCATGAAAGAGATGAAAATTCACCAAAAAAACCCCAAAAACAAAAACATGCAGAACCTAATGCATTATCTTCCTTTAGCTTATCCAAGAGAAATGCTACTCCTTGCTTTGAACCTTCCTGGATATTTTGAAGCTGAAATGCCAATTGCAGCTAGAGGCTACAAACCCAGTGGAATGGCATAGTGCTGCTTTTGGACTCGACCCATCTAGCATATATTCTCAGTTGCAGGTTTAATATTTGGAATTGTCTCAAAAGATTGCCAGTATAAAATAATTTCAATTCCCAAATTACGTGGGGTATCGTTTTGGCAACTGCAGTGATCTCAGATGCTGACAGGCTGCCATTCAAACCACTGGCAAATGAGAACTAATTTGCATACATTTCTTTTCATAATTAATTGTGACTAAATGTAGACTTATGGTACATTTTGTTTAGAAATTTTTACATTAACTTCTGAAAACTGGGGTCTATAAGGAAAAATCTGATAGACAGTTGATTATGTTCATTATCAGTGCAGCTGCTCAAAATGTCTAGCCTATTACTTTTTTTTTTTTTTTTTCCATAGTATTCTTTTCATCCAGCATTAAGTACTGCTTTTAAAGAAGATATAATGAAGTGGTAAAAAATGCTCCTAAATAGACATGATAGGTTCTTCTTTCCATTCAAAGAACAAAAGGGTTGGGGTTTTTTTTATTCCTTAATTATCTTATTCTTCATAAAACCATGGAAAATAGACTTCTACTAGCAGAATTTGGCTGGTTCTACAGGGCCCACACCTAGAAAGGCAGAGATGTTACATAGGGCTCCATGCAAATACACACAGACACACACAAAATATCCGGCTGCCACCTTTTCTTCTGAGTGAACAGCACGGCATCTATAATGAGCAAGCACTCCTAGCACCCAGGCCACTACAGGCCATGAGTAGTCTATGTGGATATTTTATTCTGAAAAAGGCAAAACGACTCTCGGACTTTTTTTTTTTTTCAGCTACTTATTGAAGTCAGGGGCTGGGGAGAAGCAAAAATGTCACTATGCGCAGCCATTACATCTGCTACACCAGGTGGGACAATAAATACAGGGCTTTAATTTCCAGCACTTTCCTAACATCAGTTTGCTCCTGCCCGAATGCAGTTTCATATTTAACAGCCTTCCTCAACACAAAAATACATGCCCTCCAGGTAAACAGCAGGAAGTCCTGCAAAATGCCAACAAAACAGAGATTATGGCAAAAGTTATCAGAAACAAGCTTTTACAGAAAAGACTGCTGCTTTGATTTTTTTTTTCTGAATCTTTCTAATGAAAATGATCATCTTGTAATCAAATTCCCTGCTAGTTTCTCTGATCGCTACCCTTCCAGAAACACTCTCCTCCTTGCCCAGCTTTGCAGAGCCCAGACTGTAATTCAGATGAGCCAGAAATAAAGCAGTTGGCCAAGAGGGAAAACAAACAAACAGAACCCCCCCCACGCACCAGGCTTTTCCAGAACAACCCAGCCTTCTGCCTGCACTTCATGTGTCATGCTGAATCACAGAAGAGTGGTGACTCACGGAGAAAACAAAATACCCCACCGCTAAGCTAGCGAGATGTTATTCTCCATGGAGTACGCGAGTGTGATATTCCCTACTTCGGCATCCCTTTTTTCATTAAAATGCCTCATGCATAGTTTACTAGTTCTGAGGTTTCCTTTGCACGATCGCCGATTACTTCTACGCAGTTTTGAAAGACAAGCAATACCTTGCTAACATGAACCAAAATGGCAGATGTTTTCAAACTGCTCTTCCACCAATAACTGGAAAATGGGATGGATTTAATCTTTTTTTTTTTTTCCTTATCCTTCATCACACCATTAAAAGAGAGGCATAAACATTTCTTTAAAAACAGGACATTCAAATTTAGCTCAACAGCTTCTCTAAGATTGCATCCATGTATAAAAAAGGGTATTCAGCAAAACCCATTGACCTCACACTTCAGTCTCCAAAGGCAAATGCTTCGGCTGCTCTGCTCCCCTAGGCAGAGCACATCCCAGCACATCTCCTTCCACCTGCTTTTTCTTGCCCTTAGCTGTGCTGTCTGCAGAGCTGCACCAAGCAGCAGAGCAGGGGAACTGCATGGGATTAGAACAAATAAACACACATCTTTTTTTGCAGAGTCACCATTTTTAAAATTGGATGTATTCCCCGATGTGATGGAGGACACCAGCAATTCTACCAATACAGCCGGGCAGGTAACGTGAGGGCAGCAAAAAGCTCCTGGCCTGGGAGAAAAATGGAAAAGTGGACAAAAGAATCTGTTTAAAATGCCGCTACTGCAAAAACCCCACAACATTCATGCAACTGTGCCTCACACACAAAACGCACCACAGTCTTCAAATGCTTTTAGCAGACATTTCTCTAGTCCTTGCATACTCACAAACTTAACCACTGAAATTATGTGCTGGCAGGGCCAAAATTATTATTATTCTACCCCAGAGCATCTGTAAGGCCGAACCATTTCACGGCTGCCCAAGGCTGGCAAGTGAAGTTCTTAGAGGAGTCTGCAATGCCAGTCACTCTTGCCACTGCTAACCATTTCTGCCTTCGGGTTTTTTTCTGCTTTGAAAAAAATATAACAATGTACTCAACAGCCAAAGAGTTTTATAAAGCTCAGCATTCCTTAAGAACTCATGTTAAGCTCACTAAGAAAACCCAAGAGGCTGGAGCACCACGCTTGCAAAAAACTTCTGAGTATCTGCTCTACTTCTGAGGCCATCCATTGACTTTGGCCAGGCTCACGCCGCTCTCATGCTCTTGTTAACAGTCAGCAATTAACCAAGTCTTATACACACAAATGATCCCAGAAAATGAATCTTAAGCTTGCACATGTGCTTACCCCTGATAGGAAGCCCTTGATGTACTCCACATAGGATAAGACACTGCTAATTAACTCAGTGGTGCAAACAAACTCCCAAGCTTTGACACAGAGGAAATTACACAAGCTGAGCATAGATCCAATCACAATTTTTCACAGTGAGGACCATGCATGCTCATAGTAACTTTGTCCAAATGCGATTGAAAGAACATTTTAATTCTTCATCTATCCAGTAAATCTCATGGGAATAATAACATTCCCCATCCTAGTGTGGCTTAGAAAGGAGAGTTTTCTCCTCTGCCTCAACAATTGCCTAAACCCAGTTAGTGACGGTCTCTCTGTAAGTTAATACGATTTTCAGAGAGAAAGAAAGTCAAGCTGACTTCTTCAAACTTTCTGTTCAGTGAAGGAAGCTGTTCTCGAGATGGTAAGAGGCAGTATATCTTGCCAAGTTAGATACGTTTGTTATAGAAATACAAAAGAGTTACCATACCACTAGTCCGTTAAACAAGTGCGATGGGTCATTGGCAAGATAAGTACAACCAGCTAAACACAAATATTCACTAAATAAATCCAAGGCAAAACTAGCTAAGCTGATAAACAAAGAGGAAAAAATTCTTTACTGGCTGGATCAGCTGAAAATTCTGGGGGAGGGGGGAATAGCTCAGGGGCAAATTTCCTCTTGTTCATACCATTCCCTGAATACAACATTATATTCTATGGGTAAGGATGAATGAAAAGTTCCACTTAACTCATAATTGAAAAACAATTCACACAACTAGCACTCTGTTAATTATTTCTACTTTTTCATGAAATCATGACTGTGAAAGACGAACAACCTTAAATTTCAGAAAGGGGAAATGAAGTCTCATTAAAATTCTGGGGGAGTTCACTTTAAGGTATAGAGAACTTTAATAAATTGCTAAGAATTACTTCATTTTCACAGTTACTTTTCCCTCTAGCATTGCGCTATTGCTGTTTCCAAGGATTCGTAAATTCTGACAATCCACACTGCGAAATGCTGTTGGATGCAAAAGGTGTGCGTTAAGCGTTGACTCTTAGCACCCTTGAAAAATGAAGCTGACCGTTCTTTACGTCGCTAAATGACAGGTTAGGCCTGTGGTTTCAGGAACTGACATTTTACAGTCCTGGCCAGAACAGTTTCAAGAACTCTTACAGAAAAGGAAATTTCTTGAAGAAAAACCTGATCGGTTTGAAATTTGATCTGCTATACGTGAGCGATCGTCTAAGAAACGCAGTGAAAAGCTCGTCAGACTACTGTAACCCACAGCCTTCATACTTTCTTGTATATTTAGCTCATAAAAATGGCTCAAAATGTCACAAATTAGTTTTGGCTGAATGGAGAAGATTTAACGTACTCCTGAGCAAGGCAAGTCCCGTTAACACGTTGCGTGTACATAGCATTTTGTTATAGGAAATAACTTTAAATCAGAGAAAAGTCACTTGAAATTTGCCATTATAACAAACATGTCTGATAAAATGAAAATTATGTATCACAGTTATTTCCTGCAATTGATTAAGAGATCTTAATCATCTAGAAATCATTTCCCCGGCTCACGTGTGTGCCTGAGATCTTCCTGACCTTCCTTCTAAATGCCCACTGCTATCTTTTAACTTTCCTTTCTGGAAATGACTAAAGACACTAAGAAGTTGTATTTTCTGAAGAATAAACAAAGTCCATCCTATCAACAGACATTCTTGATGGAGGACTGCATAATTCAGTCCTTCCTTTACAAGATGAGCTGGCTGTTTAGGGAACTTTGCTCCTTTTCGCAGGAAGTAACTAGATAAGGCAAGCAAAATTAGACGTTGCACACTGATGGATACTTTTTTTTTTGCCAGGGATTATCATTAGATAAACAATTAGTGACCTTCCAGAGCAACCAGAAACTTCTTTCAAGAGTAACACTTGCCTTTATATAACCTCAGGTAACGTGACTCCAAGCTAGTTGTCTGCTCGCGTTACTAAGCAGTTACATGTCCCTCACGCATGACCTGACAATTAGGTATCTTCCAAATATTTCCTCTTTTCCTGAAATACACACTTTTCTGAATATGAATCAGGACATAGACTAGATCTGATATATTTTCAGGAGGAAACAGATAAATATTTTAGAGAAATTTTATGGTAATTGTAAGAAACAGAGTTCTGGAAAAAAAAAAAACCACCCTAAAATCTAACAGTTGTTCCAGTACATAATAAGCCCTGTGTCTTAGCACAAGGCGCGTTTGCAAGGCTTTTCACTTTCGTAAGAGAGGTTCACGAGGGGAAACCACAATTACTCACTGTTTGCAGTGAGCAGCGCCTGGGAGTCCCAGGCATGCTCCAGCCTTCGGTGCTGCCGAGAAGAAGAGGAATGATTTTATCCCTCAGAGTCATAATCCCATTTCTGCACAGATCAATTGTTTGCAACAGTTTGACACCTTCTTTCGTAATGAGACCAAACACATTTATCGAGCACCTTCCAGACGTTATCGACCCGAAGGCGGCGGTACGACTTGCCCACAAGAGTTGCGTGCTGGCAGCCCAGCCTGCAGAGCAAACCGCTTTGTTCTCAGCCCATCCCCACCCTGCAGCAATTACGGCTCAAAGAAAGGACTAGGAAAGCTCGTTTCTAAAAGTCAAACCATCTGTTACCTCCCTGCTAACGTTACCGACAAGGAGGTTGATTCTAGCGGCTCTGTCTCCTGGTGACTGGTGGAAGCCATTGATTTACTTTTGACATGGTACTAAACAGCTATGGGTCAGGTACGTTCAAGGTGAGATTTTCTAAGATAATGAAAAAAGCTGGATTTCTCACTTCTGCTGAGTTTTGTTGGGAAACCTTAGACCTGCGTGTCACTAGCATGGGCTGAAGCAGAACCATTCTCTTCAAAAGGTTCAACAACCTCATAATATTTCAATAGTATCTTCACATTGCTCCTGAACAAAAAAAATTTTTTTAATTAGGATTTCACTGGATACATTGCTCATTTTGCCATTTGACCTCCTCCTCCCCTGCCAGTTTTGTTAGTCTGGTGTCCTTTTAAGTTGTTCTTAACTACTGAAACAAAAAAAACCAAAAACAAACAAACAAACAAAAAAAAGGCCAAAATCCATCAAAATCCCCGCACTGTCAGAGGGGGTTATGATGTAATCACTACCACTGTTCATGAGCTAACACAGGTCTGTCCTATGATGAAGAGAGAATGGAAGTAGTGCTTGAGAGGTTCTTCATCACCAGCTCAAGTACACCTAACATGGCGTCTTCTGCCTGGTGTCCGGAGGACTTGGCCTATGCACCACTGGAAACAGAGAAGGCAGCACCCAGGCAGAACTGGGGAAAAGGAACCCGTCCTCGCTTGTTCTGGTCTCCCTGTGCATTGCCAAAGAGGGGACAGTGGGACATCCCCAGGCACCCAAGGAAATCCCCTCTTGTAACGCACTGGAGAGAGAGTCCTCCAACTCTTTATGCAGAGAGACAGAAAAAAACCTCCCATGCTTAAAGGACAATTACCACCAAGCAGAAAAGAAACAGAGGAGAAAGCTTCCTTTAAATAGTCACAAACTAACCCACCATTTGCTGTAGATGTCCTTCTATCCCCATTACCATTACTGTTTTTAGGAATATTCTCACAGTTACATTTTACTCACAAACATGAATAGAGAGAAATAATTACAAAGATTAATTACAACTTGACGTCTTTACATTAAAGTCCATAAAGTCTTGTTTCTGCAGGAATGTTACAGGCACTTGCCTGCATTTCAGCTCTTAGCAAGTCCCATCTAGCCAATGATGTTCAAACCCCAAATTTCTTGGGAAGAACTATTCCCAAACATAAACAAAAGTTTGATAAAACTGAGAGAAAAAAGAAAGTACCTCTTGTGGGGGAAATCACAATTTTTACTTTCCCCGCAGAGTAACATTTAGTGAGTTTTCCAATGCTGGCATCTTTCACTGAAAATTAAGTTTTATTTTTCAAACCAGAAATGTAGTTACCTACCCCTTTTAAAAAAGTGACACATTCATTCTCTCACTTACGAGAACAGAAATAAGCAAAACACACAGACTTTGGTGAATAAAGTAAGTCATTTTAGGGTTTCCCAGTTGTAGGTGAAAGCAAGATACAAATAAACCAACTATCAATTTCCCTGAACACAAGGCAAGCCTGCAGAAAAAAAAGGCCGAATTATCTAAGCAGTGCCACGAACTTCAAGCAAACATTTATACTGCAAAACCAGAACAAGTTCCCGTCCAGAAAGCCACTGAAAGCAGTAACATTCACCTGTAGAAGTACGAGCACCCCCTGACTGTGTTGTGAGTAAAGTGTTCCTGAGTCTTCTCGTTTCCAAAGTCCTCCAGCGGGTCTGACCACAGGATGTCACACATAGGTCCGTACGCAGGTGGTTCCTTGAATCGATCTAACTAAGAAAAATAGGAGACAAAGAAATACTAACTTCTTTCAACCATGTATCACAGAAACACTGAAGCAAAGTTACTATTTTTCATTCCATGGGTTGCCAAAAAAAGACCCAAAGCAATCTCTTTTTCAGCTTTGGGTTGCTCTCAGCTTTAAAGCAATGGATTTGAACAGTAAAACACTCCTTGCCAACACTGACAAAGAGGAGAAGGAACAGATATAACCCAAAATCAAGAGATACAGTGGATTCTACGTGAATTTTTGTGTGCGATTTTTTTTTCCTTTTTCGACATTTTTTTGAAAGCATTTCAGTGGACAGAAGATGGTATTTCTGATTTTGTGATTTTTCAAACGTCACGGCACTCGATTCATGTGAGTGAGGTACCTCAAGAAAAAAGTGCAATAGTTATTTCAAAGCAAATTCCCATTTTGATTTAAAAACTTTTTCACAACAAATTGTCATTAAATACCAAAACAACATCTCTGCCTTCTTGCATGACATTCTTGTTGCTCTCATAACCTTAACCCTAATTATGCACCTGAAAAATCTTTCTGCCTGACTACTGGCATTAAAAAATTCAAATTATATAGAATCATACTGCAAATAAGACAAAGTATAGCAAAATAGGGAAATATTAAAAATCCATATTCCTCTGCTTTTGTAGCTATAATTCATTTAAATTAAATAACAATTCATAGATATGCAAAACCAATTCCTGCTGATCGCCAAACATGAACAAATCTGCTAGTGGGGGAAAAAGAAAAAGTGAAGATGTTAATGACCCTAATCTAGAAGCTGAGAGCTAAACAGCATTACTCTGCCATTACATTGTTGCAAAGCCAGCTAATTTTTAGGCAGAGAATAGTTTTGCTGAATGAGATAGTGAACCTTTACTTCAGAAACAAAACTTTACATTCAGTAATTTTTAAGATGTGCAGTTAATATCTTTATCTAACTGGTTTTAAACTAAAAACATGTAATTACTGGCTCAAGTTTGGGGTTTTTTAAACCATATTAATTTCTTGGTAGGCTCAAATTAACCTCAGAATATAATTTATCTTTCAATAGCTTTAAAGCCCAGAAGTATATATCCATGTTTGCAAGTCTCAAACTGCAAGCAAGAAATAAGAAAATCTTTTCTGCTGGAAACAATAAGAATGAATGGTTTAAATACCTCCTTTTAGAAATGTCAACTGAGATCTTGAAAAATTAAATTAATCTTGATAACATGCAATGACACTGGATTATGTGAAGAAACTGTTTGACATTGTTCTCTGAACTTTCATGAGATTGATAAGAAATTTCTCAAAACACAAGCATGAACTTACTAAGCTTCGCTTAGACAATTTGCTAGGTACTTGAGTGAAGTACTGTTAAAAATATGGCAGGACCTATTGAGAATGAAGCTTTTGATTCTTTTAAAAATAATAACATTGTTTTGACTATATTCATTGCAATCATACCATATTTTTTTATTATATGTTTTAAGTATCATGAGGTTTTTCTAGAGTGTTTTTTATCTCTTCTGCAAGAAAATGCAGGCACTTACATTGAGCTAGTAGATAATACTTAAAAGAAATTAATGCTGTGTATTCATTTGCTCCTAAATACTGGTATACCTCACACATTTATTTTGTTTAGAACACAAAGATGAAAAATTCTTTGTTTTACTGGATGCTAGTGATTTCTTCACCTCAATAAAATATGACTAATTGCAGCAATTTCCTTTATGTTTTATTTAAAAAGACCTTTAAAAGGTGATAATGTCAACGTGAATGTCAAAATGACAAACAAGCATCTTACACAAATGAGCGACGGTGAGAAAGGATTTGAGTTTTAGCTGCTGACAATTAACTGTTCACTTATTAGACCTGAGCACTATTCAGACTTACTTTTCTGATGTCATCTAAGGTGTTGATCTCTGGAGACAAGCCACCGTGTACACACAGGAACTGTTGGTTCATCAGGGCAGCCAAAGGAAGGCAGTCAAAGGCATCCATACAGGCATCATATACGCGTTCTGAATATTTGATTTTACCTTTTAAAGATTAAGATGGTATCAGAAAGTGCCATCAATGTTTAAGAAGGAAAAAGAAATTAGGATGCTGCTTAATATCTCTTGCTCTCACTGCTCTCTCTTGCACTGAGGACTGTACCAAAGCTTGCCTCCTGCAAAAAATTCTTTAGGATTATTGTTATTCACTGCTGGAAAAAACCCTGCAGATTCTGAGGTGAAACTAAGAAAAGTTTTGCCAAGTTTATTATATTTTCCTAAAAAACTGTAAATAAACAATTCAATATACCATTAGGGTCTGCCATGGAATCTATACAGCAAGCCTTAAAAAGCCTGCTGAATGGTTATTATCTCCTACATTATCACTCAATATACTCTCGGTGAAGCAATCAGAACTTTAGCCCTGTCCCTTATAATTAATTATCTACAGAAATGCCACTATGAAATGAACGAGGTGGTACAATGAAGCTGAAATGTTAATTTACCAATACGCATATTAAACTCAGTAAAGCATGAAGCCTTTGAGCCAATTAACATTTCCTTTATCCCCGATGCTACAAAGGGAACACAGACTTATGGCAATAGCTTCAGCTTACAGTACCACAGGAAGAAAAAAAGAAAAAAAAAAAAAAGCTTCATTGTGCAGGTGAAGGTCTATATCTAATGAGCTTTTATGTGTCACTGTATCCTTTCTTGCAACACAGAAAGGAATTCCTATAAAAAGAGCATATCAAAAAGTTTAAGTCTACTTTACAGACTAAATGCGAGAATGCTATACTTAAAGGAAAAAAAAACCCCAAACATAAAAATTCCTTGCATGTTTCTCCTGCTGCAGGTGAGACCGGGTGAGATGCCACCTCCTCCGCCAGCGACCAGGGACCTGTCGCGGCCGTGCCAGAGCCGGCGTGCTGCAAGGAGCGGCGGCAGCACGGATTTACCGAGAGCGCCCAGGCCCGGATGGCCCCGCGGTAGCCACGGGGCTGCTTCCCAGGCCAGGCTGGCAAGCTGAAATGTCTCGATACCTGCAGCACCAAGTGACGACCCCCCCGTGTTCGTACCGGGGGGGGGGGGTCTCACCCTTCCTTTCTCCACCACCGAGACACCCTCTCCACCCCCTCTGCAAGATGACTGCCCTCTCGGGGAACAAGGATTACAATTTAAAATTCGTGGCAGGTAACACGAAAAAGTACATTTAAAATTACTGACGGTAAACCAGCATCAAATACTCACAAAATAACAAATCAAGTTGTTCAAAAGGGAGTTAAGAGGAGAAAGGTTAAGGTAGACTTACATTCTTGCTTAAATGTGAAATACTCTGTTAAATGTCTACATTCATGATTCCCACGAAGTAAAAACAGTGTTTTGGGGTAAAGGATTTTCAAGGCCCACAAGTACAGCACACACTGCAAATCAGAAAGAAGAAAGAAAAATAGAATTCATAATTAATGATGTAATTCAATCACTTGTGTTTCCCTTCACCGACAAAAAAAACCCAACAGACGAAAAAGTATTCTGCATGAAACATTTCTTTTCAACAGCTTAACTCCACTCTTCATACATTACGCACAAACATTTCTCTGTGCTTCAACCTGGACTGGCCGAAACCAGTTCTGATACCAATTCTGATAAAGTTTTACGCTTTTGCGAAGCGGCATCTCCCCGTTGGGCCGCGCATTGCCTTCAGCGGCCCCAGCTATCGAGAAGTAATTGCCGTGCGTCTCTAAAATGGCGTGCGCGCTCTCCACCTGGCAGGTTAGGCAGAAACCTGCCGTGGAAACAATTTCACCGGAAGATCCGCGTTTCCTGGCTTAAGGAATAGTTGCCCTAGAACAATTTAACCCACACTTCAGGAAATACCTCAGCTTCCAGTATGACACGGTTTTTACACAAACGCTTGTTCATTTTTCACTTAACGTTGTTCTGTACAAATAACCAAGAAAAAAAAAACAACTCCACAAAGCTCTTGCATTAAATGAAGTTACAACAAAGCTTCTATAAAGCCTTTTATCTTTCCAGAAGATTTCTATTTGAGATGACATCTCTTCTAGACATGTTTTTAAAGATAAAAAAAGACGACTTGGAGAGGCTAATGTCTGCTCAGACCTCTCAAAACCATCCGATTAAGATAGTTGTTTTGAAAACAAAACTGACATGGCAACCATGCCAAAGCCCTACGAGACTCTTGACAAATGAGTAACCTTGCAAACTTCGTGGAAGCTTTATCCTTTGTGCAGGATGACCCTTGCGCTCAGGTACCTGGCTGACAAACTCACATTCATCCCGTGAGACGAGCCCACCATCTGCAAGAAGGCTGTAAGGACCACAACGGCCTCTCAAACAACATGAGTTAGGAAACAGTCTGAACAATTTCTCCTCCAACCCTTTCCTTCTTAAATATCCATGAACTGCAGAACTGTTGCACGAGAAACAAAAGGTGTCAAAACTCCCCCACTTTCATTTGCAACTGCCTCCTAACACTCCCCTTCGTTCTGTTCACAAAAATTATTTACTTTATGTACCTTAATAATCAATAGTTTGGAAATTCAGAATGTATTCCTAACTATGGTTTCTGCTTAGAGAAGAATCAACATTTTTGTCAATGTAATGCCTCTAAATTTGTACAGTATGAATTCCCTTCTACAATTCAGAATGTCTCGATAAGTAGACTAATTACGTTAATCACATCTCAACATTTGGATTTCTGCTCCCTCATTTGCTACACAGTCCTCATCTTAAAAAGGAAAAAAAAAAAAAAAAAGAAAAAAGGAAAAAGGAAAGGATGTAACATTTTTATGTTTGTGCTAAACCTCACGCTATCCATAGATAATTACATAGCAGCAGGGGTTTTATACTACTACTCTTTGTCTTGAATTTATTACACGTAAAGATCCGGATGCTCTGCCTGCGCTCTGTAATTTCTGTTCTTCTACTCAGAGGGTCTAGAGCCGGGTAAAAAGAGCAGAAAGTACAGGCAGCTATTGCCACTGCAGCAAGCGAGAAGAGACGTCAGAAAGCCAGGTAGAACACGCTGACGTGATCCAGCAGGAAATTACCGTGTTAGGTCACAAGTTTCTTGGAGTTTGCAGAGAGAGAAGACTTGGGTTTGAGGACTTCAATGCGGAAGGAAGCCTGCACTTCGCCACATCAACAGTGCAATTATCTCTTTGATGATGACGACTTCTTCATTCCTCCAAAAATTACCAGAATCTTCCACTTCTCTGAACTTACTGGCTAATGCAAAAATTTGATGTAAATGTTGCGAGACAAGAAGTTTAAAGTGACACCCCCATCCATGCAAGAAAAGTTCCAGCTTTTAAAGTTTTATCTAAGCTACCTTAGAGCTTCTAATCCTGCCAAAGCACCTTATAATTTAGAAAAGCACAATGATTAGTGCTTAGATGAAATGCTTTATTAAAAAAAAAGAGGAGTGGTTTACATTTCCCTTATAACTAAGTTTTTCATTTTTATAAAGCCTTGGCAAGATTGAAATGAGCACTAGGTACTTAAAATATCATCCAGATTTAGGAAGCATGGAAAATAAGGAAAGCTGGAAGTTTTATCTTTTTGGCATTTAGTACTTGCTTATGGGTACATCTCTGTACATCTGCCTATCACAGATTTATTTTTTTCTTTTTTTCTAGGCTTCCTCTGAAGCACTTATGAGAACCAGACCTAGAAGGTAACAGAGAATCAATGTAGTCCACTGCAGTTTCCCTGCCACTATCCAAGTAATGTAAGCCCACCATTCACATTTTGTGTTGTTTTCAGTGGTACCATATTGAAGGCTAATTTTGTTTAGACAATTCCTTTAATTCTCTCCCTTTTCTTTTTCAGTGATGTAATATTGTATTAGTAAACAAGAACTAATTAGTAGATGGGTCTTTTTGCAAATTGAACAGCAAATATGAGGGTGACAATTTTTCATGGCTTTTCAACTTACAGTCATTCACATACAAAAAAAATTATGTCCCAACAACACATCATGAGTAAACATTCTGGTTTTTGTCTTTTTTTTTAACTCTGCTTTGCATATCATAATTTTCACTGAAGTCAAAAGATTTACGATCATTTGCCCTTGCTGAAAATCTGAACTTACAGTCTTCAATTATTTGTAATACTGCTTCCCAATAGCAAAATTTTAAAATATCTTTCTTTTTTCCCCCCTCCAACTCTTTCATCAAGAATACACAACACATCAACTCTGCTGTACCTCTATGTAAAATGTACAGCAGTGACCTTGCAATCTGGACATCCCCGAGGTATTTTTGGCCTGTCTCATTTCATACGATCAAAAAAACCCCAGTTACACCTCTTAAATGCCAGCCCTGAAACTGCACCCCTGCTTACTTGCTTAGTGTCTTTCAGCTGTTGAATTAGCAGATATGTTAAGTTTATAACAAAGAGGTAATCTGCCCACCTCCCAGCTCCTATAAGTCAAGCTGTTTTCCTGCTGGGATTCTGGCAGCCTCAGCATCAGGAAAGAAAAGGTCTGTGCAATTAAGCACTGCGTAAGCCAAAGGCACATATTTTCAAAACAGACTTGAGATTTAACTCCACTGTTGCAGGTTGAATTTGAGCCTTTGCACAATTCGACATCTCAGCACCCTCCTGAAAAGGAAAACCAAAAGCCCCAGCTCTTGCACGCATCTCAACTTATAAGCTCAAAACAAGGAGCCTTGAAAAATCATTACCGTTGCCGCTAGACTGCAGCCCCTCAACACGCGTAACACAGCGCACTCGCTTCTGGGTGCTCTTGCACTGATCACGCCGGGAAGACAGACGCAGCTTGTTCTGTTAGCTGTGCGGCATTGTATGGGTACCAAAAGATGAACTCTCCCTCCAAAGGACTGATGGCATCGGGCACTCCCCCAGCAGGTGAAATTAAGTGTGAATAAACGCGAGGGAACTCACACTCGAAAGGATAATTTGAGCCACGCGTTGCTAAGGGGTCTGCTGATGCTCAGTGAACTGTGGAACGGCACGCTGGCATGGCTCCTTCGCTCTGTAACTAACACACACCTCACCTAAACAGAAAAATTGCACTACTGTAACGGCATTGAAATCATTACACCATCACAGCCCCTAGTACAGGTACAGCTTTCCCAAATGGAATACCTACCCCAATGGAAAGCACGTACCTTTTTATGCACGCAACTGCATTTGCACTACTGGTAAGACTATATATTAGGGCTTTATTTCAGAGACAGATAAAGATACATTGCATCTGTAGCCAAAACACAAGAGATGCAAGTTATTGCCATTTTTGAATTACCATCCCTTGAACACAGGGAAAGAACTCTGAACGCTACTGAAAATAAAGAAAAAAACTGTATTGTCTTCACTACAACCAGGATTTCATTTTCCCCCCAACTTTCAGGGCATTAAAGATGATCTCTTCTCTTAATGCTCTGCTGCAGAACAGGGGCAACAAGGCAGTGCTACTTGCATCAACCAGACCTTCCATGACAATTTACAGTCTTTGCCACAATGTTTTTGCCAACGTGCCCTAATTTTACCTGGGTTTTGTGCTTCTAAAACCAGTGCTCATGTATATACAAGTTGCGTATTTAAAAATTAAAAAGGCTACTGCTGTGGAAATACAGACTTCTCATGGAGTAACAGTGAATCCACTCCTCGTGGTCAGGGTCTCGGCTGTTTCTAAAATGTTGTTCAAGAACCTCATTCTGATCATTCTACTTCTGCAACATCTGTTGAATATTACCAAGCTGCTTTAGGATCTTGTTTTGACACCTGCATGGTACTTTAGCACCTCTAGACTTTTATTATTGCAACACTCTCTGCTAGCTACTGTCCCAGATGATTTTATTAAAAGTGATCACTTGCAAAACATTGCTACTTGCCTTATACTCTTTTCTAGCGTTTAGACCACCAGACTCCCATTTCAGCCCTTGGGAGGGCCTCAAAATGTCCGAAAAGGAAGGACCTCTTTTTCAACCAAAAAGTGACTAGAAAATTCTTTTTCTAAAATGTTCCTCTAATTCTTATAACTAGTACTTTCTAAACAGGTATCCAAGTGTCGGCTCCTAGCTCTCCTTGTCGGACCTCGTGTCTTGGCCCCAGCTGTTTTCTGTGGAGGTGGGTCCCACAGAGAGATGGAAGCAGAGCAGGGAAAACGGTGCGAGCCATCTCCAGGGCACCGTCCCACGTTGTCTCCCTGCAGCCAAAAAGGGGTTCTTGGCATGTGGGGGACTCGCTCTGGGAAGAGCTGGCACAGGACCAGGCAAGCTGCGAGGATGGCCCTGACACAAACAGATGTCCCACTCTGGGAATCTAATGTATACACAAAGAATCTGAATTTGATGAATTACTAAATGTCCACGGGTTTGAGGAGAACTGCCCAGCAAAAATGAGGTCTTACAAGATGTAAATTTTTGCTACAGAGAAACATATTTGCTACAGAAGAAAAGGGCAAGGAAATTTAGGATAATTAAGGTAATAGGATTTTCTTTGCTCTGAGAGAAGTGAAAAAAAACCCATTGACTTCACCGGTAAACTATTCCTGACTGACCAAAACTATTTTAAATCAAGCTGTTTATTGGGAAACATTAACACACCAGAGCAATGGAGAAAACCGAAAGGTGTTTGTTCTTCCAATAAAGTCCTAGAAAGTGCACGGAGAGTTGAGAGATGACAAACATATGGCTTCACCAGCATTCCCTTCACCCACAGTTTACTAACACAAGTTTATTTATATGTAATTCTTTTCTTGGGAGAGACCAGTTAATAATTTCGAACAGTTCACTGAGTTCAGAAGCATTTCAAGAATCAGATGCTTTTTTAATTGATGCAAGGTCCGACGGTCAAATTCCATACTCACTCCAAACACCTCACTTTGTTCTTGCTAGACATACCACAAAGACAGTTTCTCCTTCTGGAATTTCAGTCTTTGCATTCGGGAAATGAAGACGTATGAGCATTTTGAACCTTAAAACACAACTCTGGTTTTGTTCATTTTGAACATTGGTTTAATTCTCCATATCTTAACTACCTGCTCTGTCAAAAACAGTCAGTATGTACCTTGTGATATTCAATTGACATTTAAGCCTGTATGTTTTTATGTGGGATTGAGCAGGAAAATAATTCCAACAGTTCATTTACATAACAGTATTAATGTATTATAGTCAGTGTTTACTCTGATTGTAATTTTTCCAAGACTGTCTCTATGTCTAATGTAAGGCATTTATGTCTGCCTTTCAAAAGAGAGTTTTCAGACTCAGATAGAGATTAGTCATTCTTCCTTACAACCCATTCCTGCAGAACCACTTATACTCTAAGTATTCTTTGGATTTAAAAATAGCCCTCTGTTTTGATCATTTGGGTTTCTTTTCTCCAATGACCATAAAACTTTTTGAAAGTGAGAACTGAGGGGTTTCTACTCTGGAGTCAACCCTGGAACGGTGCACAAGCACAACAAGGAAACGTTATCAGTTACAGAGCTGAGGAAACAAGTGTGCCATATCAGATATTGCAACTTGCAGAAATTTGTTATTCTAAGTGAAGAAATGCTCGGGCTCTGCCAAAAGGTCAAATGGAAAAGAGAGTGCAGCTACAGGGTAAGATTTGGTCTGTGCTGAGAAACCTCGTTTCATCTTCTCTACAATTTTCACATTTGTTTTACCTGTTGTAATTCCTTTATTAGTCTCTCATCCTGCAACACCTTGCTTAGAATTAATTTCAAAGACACAAAACACCCCCCTTCAAACAGTGGAGCTACGTCTAGTAAAAATGGAGCACACATGCGAAGGATTGAGCCCCTAGATCAAAAGCTCCACGGGGCAAGGACTGTCACTTCTGCTGAGTGCCTTATACAAATACTTTTCTCTCTTTCCCTCTGCATTATCAAATGCCTTCCACCTACCTTATGCAATTTCTTCTTCTGTTCTTAATGATAATAGCTTACATTATATAGTACCTTTCATCCAGAAGAATCCCAAATGCTTTGCAGCCCACAGACAAGGATTATCTCGCCCACTACCAGAACTCAGCTAGGTCTAGGCTCAATGGTGTCACTTTTACGCTAGATATCACACGGCAATCACAGGGATTTTTTTAAAGCTTATATTACTCATAATTAGTACCTTGGGCCAGCTACTTAATTCTTTTGGAATGACCCCAGAACTGCAGCAGTCTTGTGTCTACATAGCAGGAAGGGGAGCCAACAGATCGATGGAATAAAGATCAATGTATGACTAGAAATACACATTGAGATCAGGCTAGGTCTGTTTACCACCATCACTTCTCCAACACAAAGTAATGGAAAGAGCTGGTACCTGCTAGATGTGCTCAGGGCCCCTTCTCCACCAAAAGCACCCCCCCATCCCCAACACGCCAAGTTGTATTCTTCACCATTTTCTTTCCTTGTCACTACTTATTGTGCCGAGTTCATGCCTGAATGCATAGCTCTACATCCAAATACACGTACAAAACAGAAAACTGCCTTTCCTTTCAAAGGCATTCTTTAATCAAAGTGACAGGTGGGGAGAATCAGTTATGTGACCAAAAAAGTGGTGATTTGAGAACCTTACATACAAAAAGGAATAATATAAGCAACAGCTCAGATATTTCCTTGGTGCTGGCAGAAGCCAGGACTGCTTCCAGTGATAAAGTTGTGCTCTGGAATGGAAAAACTAAATTCAGAATATAATTTGCTAAATACATATGTGCTAAATGAGGAATTTTAAGGGGATTATTACTCACCCATAAGCTATTTTGCTTTGTGTTATATGGCTTGCTATTGTCTTTAATCAGCAGTAGCCCTGGAGTAGATTTTGGCAAACTGTCAGACTAGCACTTGAAAGCTGAAGCAAATCCACTTGTTCTGTTTCTTATATTAAAAAAATATGTAGAAATGAAGACAAAACTATACTCTTCCAGATACAACTTGGCTCGGTCGAAGTCTACAGGAGATACGAACTAGGTTATCACAACTGAATGGTAGTTCAAGACTGACCTGCACAACAGTTTAAGCCTGTGAAGCCACCCCTCACACTCCCAGCCTTCCCCAAGCAATCCAGCGTGGTAATCCACAGTGATGATATGGCTTATAGCTCACCGTGGATCAGAGAAGGGAAGAAGCAGGCACATGTGACTCAAAAAAAAAAAAAATCATAATCAAAGTGCTGACTTCAGTATGAGACAAAATCCTGACTATATTGATTTTTCGCAGGTGGGTGAAAGAACCTTGCAATTCTTAAATTTTAGAGCACTTGCACTTGGAACAGCATATTTCTATCTGTAAAATGTGCCAAGGGATTCTCTTAACATTTCAAATTAAGGTTTAAAATGAACTAATAAAGCAAAAGTAGTTTTTACTGCATCTTATTTTTAAGAAACTTCTCTTCATACTATAAATATAACACTGGCAAGATAATGCACTGATCCATTTTACAAACACATTATAAATAACTCAGCTGCTTGGGATTACATATGTTTATATCAATATGACAACAGTGTACTAAGATGTGGTATGCAGAACAAAACAGCAGTATATATGTTCTTGCATGCTGCCATCCTACCTAGTCACAGACACACAGTCACGTATAGTAGGACCTATATTGTTTCCAACAGATAATGGGTACTCTCCCTTGACTCAGAGGGAGTTAAAGTCTGAACTTTTCAGAGAAAGGAGTCAAGTTGTAGCCCAAAAGCTGCTGCAAGGGTTTCTGACTGACCATTCAGTGACCAGATCAACGCTGACCTGGATGAACAAATCTGGATTAGATTTTATTAGATAATTGTGCACCTCATCCATCAATTTGCAAAACCAAGCGGCAACACAGAACAGCAGAAAAAATCCAGTTTGTTTTATGAGCACTGGAACAAAGGATTTGTGCTTGGTATTTGCCTCGCTTCTCGTCAAAGGTGGGCAGGTTGGACAGGACACTGTTTTCTTCACAAGCCAACTAAAGACGCTATCGTTTGACCTCCACATTCTACAACCTGATACCTGAGCCTGCACCACGTCTCAGCATCTTCAATAGGGCACACATGCATCACTTCTTCTCTGTGGATTCAAGTGCTACATCAAAAGCCAGAGATCATACACCCCTGCATGCTATATCTAAACTGAACTCATTCATTCTCTCCAGCACAGCATGTTACCTGATGGCTTTTTTTGTCCCATTTACCCCCTATCTAGTCCTTCCATTTTCATAAGATTTTGCATCCAGGAGACTCAGATCAAATAAACCTAAACATCAAACGAAATTATGAGGTTTTAATTTAGTTTTTGTGTTATGCTTCTTTTCTAATGGCTCATGTCTATTCATATGATTTAGCTTGCGCAAGCTGCAGAGCAGACTGCCTTCTGTGCTATATTTGGATGGCCACCAGTTAGCACCAAGGTCCATTCTCTGTCAGCTTTCCAGCACACATATAGTAGGATTTGGCTGGATACCAAACAACCTTTCTGAAAACCTCAACAGTGACATTCTTCTGCTCACAAGTGGCATCTGCAAAGAGTTTCAGTATTCCGGAGCTGGTTAAATTACGATGCTAGATATACACAGCAGGCTGCAAGCAGTTTTGCAGCCAAAAACAGAAATAAGAAACTTACTTCAATGCTGAAGTACCCTCTGTCCACGTAGTCCCCCAGGAAGAGATACCGCGTGTTGGCAGGAGAACCTCCCACTTCAAACAGTTTCATCAAGTCAAAGAACTGACCATGGATGTCTCCACAAACTAGAAGAAAAAAAAAAAAAAGTAATATTCAGATTCACCATGTCAAGATCATCCTAGGCACACGCATTCTGAAGTCACTCTCTTTCATAAGAAACATGTTATGACAATTTTGTGCATCATCCTCTAGTTTAATGACCAGTGAGAGCTGGCAGCTGCTCAGCAGAAGCTATTTTTCTATAATGTGCATTCATATATATGTGTGCAAAAGGCTACCGACTAATTAAAGAAGATCCATCAGGCAAATTTGACCTGTAATTATCTTCACAGGTATCTGTCTACTCCTCCTACTGCCCAGCAGAGCACACAATACTGGCAATACTATAATAAGACAAACCAAAGAAGTCCTGAAAAGAGAACACGTTTAAGCTAGGTTACTCTTTCTTTCGACAAGAGAAGCTCCTCTATTTCTTCTAGTCTTAAACCCAGATGAAGACCAAGAGGCTTTCCATAAAATGCAGAGCGTGCCTGTCCTGTGGATGCCACGGGTTAAACTGACAAACTTCCGACTTCTGGTTTCTGTGTAGAAAACCGGCCTGCTTGCTTTCCTAAAGCATGTCTTGCACGAGAGGACACTGATTTTTCATGCTTTAACCTCTACCACTTTATTTAACCTTGTATAATTATGATTTGTTTCGCTTCGCTGCAATGAAGTCAATCTAACAAGCGGCTTCTCTAGAAAGAGCAGCTCCCAATAAACACGACAGACAGAGCACAAGTGATGTGCAGCCAGGGCTAAGCAGGGATGGCTCTTTTTGTGCTTTAGGGTTAAGAGATGGCTCAGCTAGCTTTTGAAATTGCAGACTCCATGGTGGGTGATTTTAAGCATCTGCAGGAAGACAGGCAATGCCTTTGGAGGCCCCCGTGGAAGCTTAACTAACAGTGCTGTGTCCAAATCTGCTTTGTTTTTCTTTGCTTTATTTCCTCTACCCAAGGAAGGGGAGAAAGAAAACCCCTATATCCAGTTTAGGGCCAAGCCCAGACCTTTTTTTTGGCAATGATCCTTAACAAAGAAAATGTTAACAGCCTTGACTGTTACTGAGGTCAGTTTAGACTGGTTCTCCCTTCAATGACTCAAAAAAAAAAAAAAAACCACTGAAAACACCCCCAAAAAAAACCCCCACAAAATCTGATTTGCAAACTGGAAGGGTGATTTTGAAGAAACTGAATAAACCAAGGGTCCAAGATAGACTTTGTCTTGCAACAGCAGCACAGCTTCTTATTTACTGCTATGACAAAAATTCAGGAGACTTCAGATGCTCTCTAACAGTTCAAGCTTTTGTATTCAAGCACTGCTCTCATTTGAGCTTTTATCTGGAAGTTGATAAAGAGGTCTTGTCCCATCACAGATAAACAAACTTCAGGTTTATCACATGCCGTGGAGAAGCTGAAGTCACATTTCCACATAGATACAAAAGGACTATATAGAACAACAGCTGGAGCACCAAATCCAACAGACTCGCAGTGCAAACAGTGTTTGCACGTTGTTGTCTTTCAACTCAGTCCAGTGTCACATTGTATTTTTCACTTGCATCACTTTTCTCTGAATGTATACACTAACAATAGGATCAACATAATATTGTCATTCCATCCAAAAAACTAAAAACAAAAAGCAAAAAATCCCCACTCAAACCAAAACCAACCAACCAACTTCCCCTCAGGTACAGAAAAACCCACTGATGTCCCAGTCTCTGCTTTCATGAATATTTATGTGACACAATTCATGAGCGTTGGCTAGCTGAGCATTCTTCTGTGATAGTTCTACATAAAATAGCATTTAGTACTCTCATCACCATTGCGTTACATTGTATAATCTCTTTTTCCTAGCTGATTCCCCCCCAAGAGTTTTAGATGACAACTTTCACGTTGAAAGCCATCAACAGCTCTAATTTCTATCTAAGAATAATATCTGCCATTAATTATGCAAAATAAATACTATTTAAATCCTCAAGTGGTATAACACCACCTCTATTTCTCTAAAAAAAAAATTGTAGCCCAAAGGAAATTTTTGGATAGCATTTTTATTGGAACACATTAATCTACCAAACCAATACACACTGCTTGACTGTACTCCTCTGCATGGACACTGTGGGAAGATTAAGAACACGTGTCGCATATTGATGGCCAAGCAATCTGCTCTCCTAACTTCCAGCAGAAAAGCTTTTAGTTATATAACTGTACAGCTCTACCAATTATCGCCCGCCCCCATTTGCTCCAACTGCAAAAACCTGAAGTTGAACAAGACTGAAAGATTTTTAAATGGAGTTAACTTTTGCTCTTTCACTAAAGCACAAAGAAACAAGATTTTTTTTTATTTTTTTTTTTAATGCAGACACGTGTGAACAGATAAATACATTGAGGCCATTACAGAGAAACCAAGAAGGTTAGAAAGCTTTCTCCAAGTAGCTATGTGTTCATGAATTTGTCGCAAGTCAGAAAAACAGAGAGCAAAACAGTGAAGAGGACAGAAATAAAAAGTGCAGAGCCCTGGGATCCCATAACTCGCAAAATTCTGAATTGGACTTGTGAATCGATACTCGAGGGATAGCACAGGCATTTTGTACACAGCAACCTACCCTTTTTATACTTGACAATGGATGCAGAGATGTACCCAGGAAAAACAAAACAAAACAAACAAACAAAAAACAACCAAAAAAAGCCCCTCTGACCTAACCTTGCCAAGCTACTAAAGTAGTTGCAAAAGATAAGCTTAAAATCAGCAGGTAAAAGCAGTGGGAGGAAGAGAAGACACTCAAAATTAAGAGTTAACATTGAGATTTAATTTATTATAGTCAGATCCCAGAATTCCTACTGAAAGACCACAATGTTACATATGGTTAATCCAATTAGTATTTTGCCTGGAATAGCATGGAATAGCTTAAGGTTCTTACACTTTCCAGGGTTGCATGTTTTACCTGAAACGTCCTTACAGCGGAAAGCCTGCGTACTCGTATTCTGACGGATGGTCTTGTTTACAAATAAATTAAAAGGCAATTTTGTACACATACAGCACTACACTCCATTTGTAGTTTGACAGCAACTGCTTCTAAAGCTATAGTTCTGCCACCTTTCTTTTCCAGCTCTTACAAATCTCAAAACTGGAAGATTTCCCAGGCAGGCAGATCAATGCTTTATCTTTCATTAGGTCGGGGCAGAAGAGATCCAGCATTAGATTTCTGTTCGTAAAGGCGGAAACATCCATCAGCCAGTAACTCTGCCACATCCTTCGCGCCTTGCCTTGCGGTTTCCCATCACTAACAAAGAGCCCTGCAGCACTGTCCCACCAAGAGCCCACAGCAGGGGTTCCATGTCCGTTCCACACCACCTCTACAAGGCTCTTTAAGTTTACCACCTTCCCCCCTTCATGTTACAGAGAAAAATTTTGAAAGCACACTAATTATTATTCATTTGTGTTTACTCTTGCACAAGCGTTACCACTGGATCCCTCATTCCTTTCAATTTTGCCAAAAATTTCCTTTTTTTTTTTTTTAGACTTGCGCAGACCCTCTTTTGGTATCGGAGCACTTGCTATCGAACAACATGTTCAATGAGATATGAACATTTTTCCACCAAATAACAACAAAATAAAAAACAGCACCGTGAAGCAGGAAATTCAATTTTTAATGAAGATCTCCAGGATCAATGCACTTATGGATTTAAAGTATGAACACAGGGAACATAAAACACAGTTTGTATGTGCGTGGGATTAACATTAAAAGCAGCTGTGTTCATACAAAACAAATTTATCAAAAGGAGAAATACCAGGTGGTATGTCTTCTATTAGAAACGTACATATTTTCCTATGTCACTGGTTTCCCAAAAGTGCCATCAATCATGGCCTTTTTATATTCAATTTATGATAACTAAATAATCTGACAGCATATTTTTTTCCCCTAAAAAAAGACCGCTTAATTTGTCCGGTACTTTTCAACTTTTTTGTATCCTTAAATTGCCAGCTGGGCAACAACAAAACAGCGTTTCCACTGACTTACCACTTCCAGGGATCAGTTCAGGCACCAAACCTGTTGTCCATAAATTTGTCCATCTGAACCTGTTGGTAGTGTCTACCTACCTAACCTCTCCTGGCAGCAAGCTCCAGAACTGCGTGACATGCTACGTACAGAGATTTATTTTTTTTATAGCTGTTTTAAGCTGATCTCCTACTGAATTCATTTGTGCAATCCGAAGGTTTAAGAAACACTCGTTGTTTGTGGAATCCTTAGAAATTTATCTCTGTTGAGGATGTTTTCAGGGGAGACATGAGACTCTCCAAAAGATTAAAGTTCACAGGACTGCCCATGCAATTACTGAGAAATCAGGTTTCTGAGCAGCTTTTCCTACTTGTTATGGTGGGTCCTTTGATCCACTACACCATCTAGCACCAGACTTTTCCCAATGTAACTCTCTATAAAATACCATTTTATTATAAAAATAGAAATTAGACACAGGGGAGAGAATGAAGAAGTTTTTTTTCATTTGTTTGTTTTTAGAAATTGTCATCCCAATACAAATTAAATTATGTTTCTGATGGCTTCACTGAGCAGATCTCCCTCTGATTTATGTCAAAATAACAAGCGACATGAACAGGAATAATTACGTTCAAGTTGTACTAGCAGTGAAGGAAGTCCAAAGCTTTGCAGTGGTATTGCCAGCTTATTTATAGAAGACAAAGCAGTAGAGTAGTGATTTAGATTGCAATGATTATTGGCAGAAATAAAAAGTCTGAAAATGCTGTTCAGATAACTAAATGCTCTTCACTATGTACAAACTCAGTCCAGAGATTTTTCTATGTGGTTTCCAACTCCAAATGGATATCAAGAAAAAAATTTACATTAAACACTGTAAATTGTCAATTAAATTTTTCTTCTATCTCCAACAGTTCGGATATGCTGCACTTATTTTCTCATTTGTCATGTATATATTTAATTGGTGTAACATTACAGTCTGATAGTAAAATACCATTAATGTTTCCAGTGAATTTACGTTCCATGTATCACAAGATTATATTCCCATCTTCAAATGTCATCAGGGATTAGGAGCAGATATGCAACACTCCACCATCAGCTTCAGAAACAACATCTGCAAACTCATACATGTATGGCAATTAACAATAATGAAGCAAAGACACCTTTTCAAGACGAAACTAACACCGCATAGGGAATATTATCCATCGCTCGACAACTTGTTCTTTATATTCACCGAGCTAGGGATGTTTGCACTGAGCTCCCAGAGATTGCGCATCAGCAAAGCAGCATGCAATTCTGCAAAACCTAAGGGAGACACACACCCTATCGAGTTACACTGGATTTGCAGTCTGCGTTCTGCAAAGGGGTTTGCTTTGTGCAAGGTTTAGGAAGCGTTTAGTTGCTTATCATTCAGCTAGTTAGCACACGCTTCCAAGAGTTTACCGTTTTCCAAGGACGCTTGGAAGGTACTGACAAAGCCTTACTGACATAGGGATGAGCGCACCGTATGAACCTTCACGTGTCTCAGCTGACTCACAGATGCTCATTTGTCCGCGTCTACAGGATAAGACAGTAAAGACGCTGCATACCCCAATGAGAAGTATGTCCCAACCATTTCTCCAGGGGAGTAGTCTGGAGCAATGAAAGGTTACCAAAGGCTGAATAAAGATGCCAAGTGAGGAAGGAGTAATTACAAACAACACTGGACACAAAGAGGCAAAGCAAAACCAACTAGAGAAGCTTCTGTAGCTGAGCAAAGACTGGGCTTCCTTAGCTAACCGATAAATATGAGGGCAAACACCTGCAAGAGCTGTGTGCGTGAAATTTTCGGGTACTTCAAGGAAAACTACTGCATTACTCCTAAAGGGCTCAACTATTAACCCGAAGGCTCTCATTTTCCCCAGGATTTAAGAACAAAGTCACATATAAGACTCACATGTCTTTGATTACACAATCTTTGAGCTTGAATGAGCTTTGTTTCCAAGTGTATGTGTTTCTGAGGAACATTATATATTGCCACAGTGATATGAAATGTTCAAAATACCACATGTTTTTTCCATGCATTTTTTTTTACTTATTTTCTTTAATCACATTTTTCTTCCTTGCTTTTTTTGGAGAACAAGGAGGAAGGAGAAGCACAAAATAAAAGAAGAAACTCCAAAAGTGTTATTTGTAGCTGCTCACTAAAGCACTGCTCCAGACACAAACCCAGTGGTTAAGTTACATGCATTGTTTTATAGTCATGGAATTCTGTTTCTGACAGAGATGTTTCAAGAACTTACAGACTTCATTACTTACTCAAAGTCAGAATCATTTAGACAGCTCACGAGGTAACTTATCATCCTAAGAAAACATCTACTAGACTCAACATAATGGGCTTTCATATGAATGTTTGTTATACTAAGTGTATTGAACACCACAGCTCTGTATTTCCAAAAGAAGCACGATCTCATTCATATTCATATCTGGTTATCTAACATGATTATAATAGGCTTTCATCTATCTTTTCCCTTCAATCACCACATGCAAATCAATGAGTTTATACTACCAGAGTGAATTGGCTTAACAAAAAACTGCAATTACATATTTTTGTAAGAGCCACCTTCACCAAAGTTAAAGCCAGAAACCATTACCCATACAGGTACAGCAAAGGAAACCACAAATGGACCATCGATGCCACATTTGACTTTCCTTCTTTGTACTGACAGAGGTGAAAAAAAGAAAAAAAAAAGGAAGGAAAAAAAGCAGTATCATCTTGGGAAAAGCTGTTTTCCGTGCAACACATGAGGACGCTATTCTGTGTTCTGCTCTGCCAACACTTGAAATGCTGGTGTCTGTAAAGATCAACCCACGCACACTCCTTGTAATGGGAGTTACAAGTTTTCTCCCACCATCCCCTAAAGGCTAGAACAAATTAATGACAGTTGATTTGAAGAGGCAGAGTGAAAAAGAGTGGGGAAGGGAAAACATCACATCAGAAAAGACCTTCAGGACAACAGTCATTAATATTCTCTGGTGAAGGAGGAAGCAAAAAAACCCTTAGATGATGTGGCAGAAAGCCCTTCAAGATGGCTACGAAAAATATCTTCAAGCACAAAAGTGTCTTCAGCGCAAAGTTTTTAAAAATAGCTCCAGAAAATTACTTTTGGTATCACAAAATTATTTGCAGTGTCTCAAAACAAAATAAAAACCCTGTACACCACAGCAGTGAGGTCCCAAATGAAAACTTTCAATTCCAGGTCAAAGCAACATAGCAGAGCTGTAGTAGAAAGGGGATGGTGATCTAGTGAAAATTTTACAGAATTTTTCCAAGATCAACAGAGAAGGATGCTCTCATCACATATACCAGAAGATGCTGAATCAGGTCATGGGGAGAGGAACAAAATGGGATGGGAGTAAAACAGCATTCACTCCCGTACACATCAAAGAAACAACTGTCTCTTCCCCTGCCACCCTCCAAGTTCAGCACTGCCCCTGAGCATTCTCTGTAGCAAATGGAAAAGCAAATGTGCCGCCATTATCTCCTGTTAACGCACCCTCAGTATCAGGGAGCAATGCTTATTCCACAAGTAACCCCAGCAGAAAGATTACTTGTCAGGAAAGTGTTTCATAGGTGTATGGGTTTTCCAGCTCATATCCTTAGATCAAGGTTATTTACAGCAATAGGGAAATTACCTTATCCTCAGTTTTGCAGATGTAAAAAAACAAAGGCCTGGGGAAGTTTAATAATTTAAAAGGTCACCAGTTCGGTCAGTGGGAGGGCAGGTATAGCTGGAGAGGGAGCAACACATCCTCATATTGCTCCATCCAATTCAACGCACCAGAAGAGGAGAGCCCTTTCGATGAGGAAGGCAGGCACAACGTGGCTTTACACACAATGCTCCAAATGAAATTTAAGGAAGGTGAAACAAGGCAAAATGGGAAAAGAGCTTTTGAAGAGGAGAAGCTCAAATACACTCAGCTCCACAGGAAAAAGAAGCGTAAAATTCAATGCTGTGTTTTATTCTGGGAATAGCTTTTATTTGCATAGATTGGACCATAATATTGTCCATCTATAACACACACGCTCGTTATTAGAATTACTCAGTGTCACATCTTTCTCACTAACCTTGATGAAGAGGCCTCCATTAGTCTTTTGCTATACAGTATTTTTCCAGAGTCAACAATTTGCCATTAGAAATAGTTTGTAGCCGGTCCTTCACAGTTTAATGTGGTAGGTCGTTTTTTTGTGGGGGTTGTTTTGTTTGCTTGTTTGTTTTTGTTGATTATGATTTAATTCAACTCTTAGGATCAGGTTTCTTTACAGTTAGTATTTCTATCAGCAGCACAAATCCCAAGCCCAGTAAAGCTGACATAAAGGCACTGGTATTATATGGATATAGCGATAGTTATACAAAGCCCAAAGAAGCCCTCAGTATTTACATGGGCTTGATGGATAGTATCCTTGTTTGCTCTTCTTACTGTAGAATTTTAGAGCAGTATTACCTTAACAGACTGCCATCCAATTACCTTCCAAACACCCAACGATTTACAAGATTTTATGGGTAGCAGTATTAGCATGTCAAGCTTCAGCATATGAATGCCTAGCATCTAAAAACCTAAGCACAAAAACTGGACGCTCATGTTGGCTTGCAATTATATTTTCCATTTTCACCCGAGGATAACATTTGTTGTCACAGTTTCCTCATTCTGTGCCATCACAGACCTGCTTTATGCTCCATCCCACCCCCGCTCGGTGTTTTATTAAGAATCAGAAGCATTACTCTATGACAAAAAGCATCCTCCTTCCTTCAGCACAACGATTTGTCTTATCAGTGGAAAACAAACATTTGCTCGACACAAACAAATGCATTTGTTCATTACCTTTGGATCTATAGCACTCTATTTCCCAGAAACAGATGTTAAGGGAAATAAAAATACTATTTCTCAAATTCCTGGGCTCTTAATAAGCAACCGGCAGTATCGATGTGGATACTTGCATGCACCCTGAGAGGAAGGAGCTGGCACAATTAGCTTCAAAGAAATTCTGTGAAGTTCAGCATTTGGGCTTAATGGTCTTTATTCAGAGCCGTAAGTGAAAAGAACCAGCAGTGAAGACCTACTGAGCTTTAACCTCAGCTTTGGCACCCATGTCTTTAATGGGCTTCAGCTGCTATTTTAATCTAACCTTTCTGTACTACAGGTGTTCATGTGCTAGTATATAGGTATAGGGTTAAGGAAAGCAAATAACGTGCAAGTTTCCCAATTCTAGCTCAAGCCACATAAGACGACTTTTTAAAAATGATAGAATCTAAATTCCATAACCAAAGTCTTATATAAATTTAAGAGAAGTGCTTTTAAGAGAAAGCTCTCCATAGTAACTTATGTCCTGGTAAAAGCTCATAGGACAATTAGCTAGGGGAGCCAGTGCAAGGAGGAGCTGACCACATTAATTTCCTCTTGCTGAAAACCTATAGCTAAACATGATCTTGAGGAGGTGGTTCAATCCATATGCCGATCCTAAGGCAACATGATTCATAGAATGGCTTGGGTTGGAAAGGATCTTAAAGATCATCTAGTTCCAGAAAAAAATGCTACCACTTAATGACAATTACGAAAATGAACACAATGTCATCACACTGATTAACAGAATAGCCTTAATTACATTTCTTTGTATAACCTTGCTATTAGGCATAAAAGGAGCACACTCAGTTTAGACAGGACTCTGGGTAGCATTAGGGGTGGCACCCAAGCAGATCTGGGCTAGCTCCTGCACCACACTCCTCAAGCAAACTAACCAGTCTCTCCCACTGTATTGAGAATTGTTTTCCCAATGGCTGAGGAGGGAAGAAAACCTAAAAAAAGTCAGATGAGGGGAGGGACAGGGAAGAAATATTCTTTTGGCAGATAGCCACCAACCACATCGCATCCAGTTGTTTTGTGAGGTAACAGAGTACTGCTACTCAGAAACAGAAGTAAGAAGAAAAGGTCACCATTAGGTGAAAAAATGGAAAAAATCTGTTATACTGAATTGGCATTTATGGCACTCTTCTGGTCTGTAGTCTTACAGTAATCTCATATGTGACATCCTTTTAGGTTTCTAATATAGAGTTATCAGATACATTTTTAATAATTACAGACCAAACATTCCAAGGGGAGGCAAATAAATACTTATTATCCTACCAATCAGCCAAATAGGATTTCATTGGCATTTGATTAGGTTAAATTTGATATGTGAATTACGTGTACGTGAATTCAGTATCTCCATCCAAGAATCTCCATCACCTTATTTCTTGCACTTGCAGTATAAAGGCCTCTACTGCNCCAGGCTGAACAACTCCAACTCTCTCAGTCTGTCTTCATAGGAGAGGTGCTCCAGCCTTTCTTAAGAGCCTGTCCTTCCTAAAGAGCCTGTATCTTTCCATTCCAACACTCCAGTCATAGGAGCCATCCCATCACGTCTCCATGATGCCAATAGGATCATAATCAGCCTCAGCCCAACAGATCATACAAATGCAAATAACGCAATCAGTATACACACAGCCTGAGAAGACCCTCAGCTACATTTCCAGATGAGAAAAATAATCTCACAGACTTGGAATTTTAATAAAAAGTTATATGTACAGGTATCAAATAAACTCCTGAGTCAGCTTTTTATATCGCAAGGAGAAGATTTTCAGGAAGTTCACATGATCTAGCTATGGAGTTCATTAATTCTGATGGGAGCTATGCGATTACTTCTTCCACAGCCATTCCCAGATTATCTGGTTTCAAAGAATATGGAACACCATAATCCTGGACATATACATAATCTAAATATGAAACAGTGTTTATATGACCTGGTGAAATTTTGTTGTAAAACACAACCTTCATCCATTTAAATGCAGCATGTATAATAAAGGAAGTATCTGAAAATACAATTCATTTCCTCTTAAAGGCACAATATTAATAACGGTGTGCTTTTAACAGAAAACACACGAGATGAGACCTGCAACTGATTCCCTCAAACACTAGATGTTTTCTGAGAGGGCAATTCCAAGCCTCGACATAAAAGGAGCAAATCCCATCAGCAGGATGCAACGGTGCCACACACCAGAAGTAACAATTAGCATCCTTTAATGTAAAACCGTGCAACATTTCTGACAAATAAATTGCATAAACCCCCTCAAATACAGATTCTTCCAAAATACAATACTGCAGCTGTAGGTGTGCATTCCTGATGGCAGAGCAGCCATACTTGTATGGCTGTACCAAAAGACTGCCGTACCAGTGTGAAATAAAACTTTATATCTGACGTGACTTTAAAGACACGCGCCTGGCTTTGCACACTACTGCTCAGCTGGCTGCTGTAATAGTCCAACCAGAACGTGCTTGGGTCAATGTACTGCTACGCGATGTCCATTTTCTTCCTGCTTAGTTAGTCCTCGACTTCAAAGATGAGAAGACACAGAGCTTCACTGGGCAACTACTGGCATTGACTTCAATCAGCAGCTGAGGCCAAATTCGGTTCTGCTCCTCTCGGTTAACATAACCTCGTCTTCTCTTGTAACGGACCTTCTGTTACAGGGATTTCCAAACTGCTATGAAGTTGATAAACAAGTTACTTCCTAAATTTGCATTTTGTGAAGTCATACCAGCCAAGAAAAAGCTATTTGATAAGTAAATTGGTATTTCATATGGCTTGCAAGTAAAGTTTCTTGGCTATTCTCAAAAGACTGGGAAATACCTATTGAAGACTTTCTCCAGATTTACCTGTCTGTATTAATGCCATAGCTCATACTCTTCTCAGGATTGGGACAGTATAAACAGTCCTCCTAGTCCAGGGAGAAAGTCCAATCTCTTATATCCGTTAGTTTTAATAATAAGGTGACAGAAAAATCAAATATATGATAGACAAGAAAAAAAAAAACAAAACTTTTTTTTTTTTAAAAAGAACTGAAGTCACTTCTGAAACACTGTCCTTTGTGCTCACTCTTCTTGGGAGGCTGGTGTGTGAACTACTACTAGATACAAGCATAATACTCCAGCTCTGTAAGACATTATGCGTTTAAGGAGCAGAGTACTGCTAAATGACTATTACTCCCAGTACAAAAAGGCAAATCTGTATTTTAAAAGGAAATGCTTATTGTTCAGAACCTTACTGGGCTAATGCCAGCTGTACTTCCATAACGCACTGGGATAACCAGAGCTGTGATCATTATTTTAGACCACAATGCACGTGCTCCTTTAAATATTACATGTAACACTATCCTGTCAGAGCATACAGCAAAATAATCTTTTAATGGGGTACTAGAAGATGACCATTTCCCTGTTTCTATTCCGTGCAAGTTGGGTATTGGCGATGTTTTTTTAACACAACACTATATTCATGCAGTGACTGAAGTTAAGCCCTCTTTCAGAAGAACTTTCCTCTCTAACTCTCTTGCTCTGCAGAATGACTCATTTTTCGGAAAGAACATTGTCTACTTTTGGCTAAGATCAAATATATTATCAGTTTAATTCATTCCAGAAAATGTTCTTTCCAACTACAACTCTTACAATACTAACCCCAAATCCAGCCATAGTTTACTTTTGTCCTGGGGAAA
>VXBL01007069.1:790976-802871 GCA_013400195.1 Aramus guarauna | reverse complement strand
AAAAAAAAAAAAAAAATCCTTTTCATGATATTGAAACAATTACATTTATTTTTCTCATCTCTCCATTTCTTTAGCACGTACTTCCTGCAGCTTTGAATTCAGCTCACAGCTGTAGAAAGGAAGGACCATGAAAACGATTACAGTGAAAAATTATTGGGCAAAACAAAATACTTGGAAATGCTCACTGCTACAGAGTGTTTCTTTTACTTGAAACTCCCGATCTAAAAAGTTATTAACCTGTGGGGTGTTTGTGACTCCTCATTAACACTGAATTTCAGAGAGAAATTTCCACCACCTCTTGCAGGCTGTGAGGTTCCATCCCACGTGGGCTGGTGACAAGCCGACCTCCGCAGCACATGTTTCTGCTCAACGAAGCTGTGCAATCGCTGGTCAAAAGTCAAGCAAAAACCCAAGGAAGTGCCCAAAAACACAGGGCAACTAACCATGGGAGTCACTCTGACCATAATCCTTCACTAGAACAATGAAATCGTTGACTAAAACAGTGAATCATCATCATGGGAAGCTGAACATTCATTAAAACAAAACAAAAAGTAGCACTTCCAAGAAAAAAAAAAAAAAAAAAGCCAAACCCCAAATGCCAAATGAAAAGATTCAACTTGCTCGTACATTCAGGGCAAATGCACTAAACCCAGCATTTTTACAAATTTTCTTGCAATAAAATTGCTGTCACCGGTAAGGAAAACACCAACACACAAGACTCCATTGGCTTTTTCGAGCAACAATGTTTTTGTCTGCATTTACCCTGGGTTTATAAGCCTTTATGGGCAACTGATACTTCCAGACACTTAAATTTTACATTGTTGCTAATAAATGACTAAAAGAAGTTTTCAGGAGAGTCAAAATTAGTAGTTGTTATCTGCAAAAGCTGACACTACCACCATTCACATGGTGTCAGCCAGAAAGTTTGGAACCCAGCACCTGGCAAGAAATCACAACTCCAATCTGAGTTCAGCAGACTTTCACCACAAAAAGTGGGTCCACTCAGCTTTCCTTTATTTACTGTTTCATTCATGCCTTTATTTATGTCTAGTTCTCCTTATTTTCTACAATGTGTAGGTAGCTTAACTAACTGGCTCCTTTACAGGAGGAGAATAGCTGACCTGCTATCTTCTACACTGAAGACATATTTTCGTGATGGAATTTATATTATTTCTTTTATGAATATTTCTGGCTATTCTATTCCTTGCTTTCAAGCAAGAGGTCTTATTCCCAAGAACACGCTGCCTTGATTTTTGCCCTTGTTATAGATTCCTTTATGAAGCCCAGATTGCAGCTGCTGCCGCTTCTCCCTTGCGTTGGTTCGTACAACTGATTGGTCAAATTTGGCTCTCAGCAGTCCAGCAATTCAAGGGAAACAGTTCTCTCATGGATTTATTACTGTCAAGTGAAAAACGTGTGCTGAGAAAAAAAAAAAACAACGCACTATTTGCACTTCAGTGACTTTTCAGGCTGTTTGCTGCTCCCTCTGGATTGCAATAGCACGGTTATTTGAAGTGATTGCAAGGCAGAAACCTTACGAGCACATAAAAATAACAAAATTCTAATGTATTCATATGTTTGTTAAAGCTTGCCTGTGCTTAACTGAAAGCTTGGCAGTCTCTTTTTAAGCCTCTTGTATCTGGCCAAGTAATAAAAAAAAATACCTTTTGGATCATAAACTTATATTTATTAGACCCAAAAGTTTTTATGTACTCTAAAACTTTTATAGCCTATATTTTCATTGAAAATTTTATATGATTTTCTTGTACATATGTATTTCGAATTAAAATATTTATGTTACTGAACTTTGTAGAGAAAATTCAACTGACAATGGTCTATCTACCATAAATAGAAAGCTGAAAAGCATGTGACCAAATGAAAAAAAAAAAGCCAAATCAATAGAAGCTTCTTATGAAAAAAGGAAGACACAGCATCATGACTAAAAATGAGTCAGTGCAGATCAGACCTTATCTTCAGAAAACATACAAGTAAGGTAATCAGGTTTCAGAAGATCATCACCCGCAAAAGAAAGTAATTGTGCATCTGTCTTTTTGGTGTCCAAGAGAAACAAGGATATCTGTGCATCACAGGAAATACAGCTGATTAATCTGCTATGAAAAAAACGCAAGTCAAAAAGAATGGGTTTTCAACCCATTTTTCCCCTTTTTCATGCAGTCTCGGGCAATACACAATTCTAAAATACAATAAAAAAAAAATATTAATTCTCAACTCAAAAGAAAGCACATGGATGTAATCTGAGTTCTTCCAGCAAAGAAAGCAAAAAGCTATATAGCAAAAAGCCAGTTAGGTACGAAAATGCTGATAGGGAGGATAAGTACATGTTCTCTGAAATAGCATCAAGACTACAAAAGATTACATTAATCTCTACAACTATTACTAAGAAGAACAGACAGTGTCACCTTTCATAAATGTTAGTACTTTGCTTAAGAATTACTAAAGTCTAAAAGACTAAAGAACTAAATACATGAAAAAAAGTCATCTTTGCTCATTTCAAACACTTGTTCAGCTCTGATTAAAGTCTTACTTAAAAGACTCACTGAAACTGGACCACATAAAAAAAGATCTAAAATGCTGGAGCTGTTTTGACAATTTCTCTTAGAGGACAGAGGATCAGAAACTTGCCACGGACAACATTATTGTCAGCTATTCCATCAAGGCCTGACAAGCCAAGTACGTAACTACAGGGGATCTCAGGGTCTGGGCAGGGTCGAGAAGATCCTCCTCCAGTCTGAATCTGAGCCGTCCCTCCCAAGCTGAGCAAGGAGCAGCTTCCAGTCCTGAGCTTCAGCAAGGACGGACGCAGGACTTTCTCTGAGCCCCCCTCATTGTTCTACGCTTACAAACAAACGGCGGCAATACGGCAATCGAAAGAACAAAGCCGCAACAGGCTTCTGCACAAGGCACAAGTCTTGCAAAAGTCAAGAAAGCAGTTTTCACTTTTTTTTCCCGTTACAATAAAGTTCTACTATGGGTATTCACATCTCTGCTGGAACCAAACTGTTTAAATTGCACGTTCTTAGTGAGCCATCAGTACGGGTAAACGATGAGGATCGGGTGTGATTCGCACTGGATCACTGGCTCTTAACATTCACTGTAGTCCTTGTCTCAAGACTGTTCCTTGGCTGGCTTGTTGTACATAACTGAATACAAATAGCTATCTTATATAAAATTATCTCAACTAAAGAACATAATTTTTGCCATTTGAAGAAATTGGTGGGCAGTTTATACCCAAGGAAATTATTAGCATTCAGCAGTTCCTTCACAATAAAGTCTTTATCCACTCACAAACTGATTCACATAGATCTCACTTACAGACTATTGTCTCTCTTCAGAAAAACACACCTCCAGAAGTATTTGCAAAAGAAAAAACAAACAAACAAACAAAACCCCAAAAAACCCCACCTCAAACAAACACTTAGCTGCTCATTTTCTGGGTGGGTTTGGTACTCAAATTTAGTAAGTACGATTATCTTACTTGCCTTTCTTTAAATTATAGTTTCCTTTCAGGCATAGAAGATGATGTGAAACATCAAGAGAGTCTCACACCCCTGAAGAAGCATCATACGATAGCCATTAAAAACTGGAGTAACCCTGTCATCTTTCTGTAGATCATTCATGTTAATGATTTGTGGGATTTGTGGGACCCGACTAGCCAAAATACTTTTGAAATTGAGGTTCTGTCTCTAACAGAGGTTTTTATTTGCCACCTATAGGAAGAGTATTTCTGGGAAGTTCCTTTTTTGAGTAAAAGGGTAGAGAACCATCATTTAAGATAACTTTTTGGGGGACTGCAGGACTGCTGTGCTTTTCAAGGCAGTCTGTGAATATGGATGCTCTAATGATCTAGGCTCATTAACTAGAAAGATAGAAATCATTATTACAGCAGGAAACAGACTGCAACATTCAAAACTCAATTAGCGACAGTGGAAGCAAGTGGTAGGCTGCAAAACTCAGCTTTTCTGCTGAATCAAAAATTTAGTAGAAGAATCAGCACCAGTGTCTTTTGCTACTTTAGATTGCTGGGAATTCAGAAAATATTTCTCCATTGTAAATTGCAACAGTAAAAGAGTTTATTGGGTAACTTAAAAGGCCATTTCTATTCCCTGTAGCGTCACTTTAGTTTTTCATTATTCTTATGCACAGTATTCTAATATTCATTATTGGCTGATGCAGATTTTTAGTTGCTAACCAGCATGAAGTCATTTTGTTAGCATTTGTAAAAACGGAAAGTTATTTCATACAAGAGTGCATCTTGTTTGTTAAAATGCATTTTAATTCAATAAACCTCCAGAAACCAAAAATTCACGTTTTAAAATTACTGAAGGATATATTCCTCAAAGCAGAGAAATGGTGTGAGTGGTGGGAGAAGAGAGGGAAGTGAAAGGCGCAAGAGGAGCACCCTATGAGCTGGAGGAGGTCACTTTACTTGTCCCCCAAACTTCTGTCACAGAGCGATCATTCTGCACATAGAATGGTAATTTTCTGCATTCAGGAGGAAAAGAGAGAAAAAAAAAAAGACTATATTTTTCTTCCAAGGTTGTGTGTATCCTGAGTGAAATAGAAATAACATTTGCAAAAAGGTTTCCTTCTGCTACGTAGGTAATCGTTACAGGAGGAAAAAGGGCTGCCTAAATACAAATGAAGGGAAAATACATCAATTTAATCACACAGTTTAGCTGTCTGTTGACCTGACTGTTCAGGAATGGAGACAGTGAGGGGTTCAGTGGGGCAGATGCACACTTTGTGAGAAATTACAGAAAGAGCAACGCTAAGGAAAAAAAAAAAAAAAGATCATGCAAAAGTATCGATACCCTTCTGAAATAAAGAACAGGCACGCTGTTAAAATTGCTCTAAATGCATGCTTTACAAGCATCTGAATTCCTACTTTTATTTTGCTCTTTCCCTTGTGTTTCATTTCACTATTCTTCAGTACATCCGGACAAAGATGGCAGAGCTACGGCAGGGGGGAGGAAGAGAACACGGCTGAAAGGCTCCTGCTTGTCCCGAAACTTGGACTGCATCAACTCAGTTCTCAGTCTCAAGGCAGGAACAGGTCCATGCTTAAGTGACAGGCCAAGAATAAATGAAGTGCAGATGTGAAAAAAATTAATTCCTGAAGAGAATTCTGAGACAACAGCCGTCATCTAATAATTCACTACCGCGCTTTATTTTTTAAATGATGTAAGCCAGAAAAAATCAGCCATTCTGAAAGGAATGAGTAAACAAAGCCAGTGTATATTCAAAGTTAAAATCAAGTTTCACGCTTAGTTCAATGCATTTTTTTTACAGAAAATATGTTCTTTGTAATCATCAGTCTAATGCTACCCGTAAGTATGAGTCATATACAGATTTTGCATCCCAGATTAAAAAAAAAAAAATCTCTCATCGCTTTCTTCATATTATTAGAGAGACATTTATTTCAATGGAAAACAAAACAAGAGAGAAGCATGTCATTGTTTCCGTTGAAAACCATCAGGAAAACAAAGTGGAAAATAGCAGCCTCACAACACAAAAAAATGCACATGAGGCTGCAAAACAGCATTAAAGTTTAATCATCTCTCCAAGCCTTTAAACTCTGCTGGGGTCCTCTGGTTTCTGTACTTTACCTATCAAGAAGGGCTACATAAGCTCAGACACTGATTTGGTATGAATCAGGCATCCTGTGCAAGAGTCAGCATGAAGACCTCATCACCATGAAGGCATCATCCCCACTTTCACTGGATTTACACTGCAGCCTGCTTCTGCAAAGCTAGCATCACAGGCGATGCATCGACGATGGCACTGCACCAACTGGTGCGGAGCCAGGTCATCCTGCCTCGTGCTGCCGGGCTGAATGAGGACCAGAACGGATGGCCAGTAGGTTCAGGTCCCGCTGAAGAACAGCTCATGGCTTACAGTAGGGTGGTATTCCTTCCCAGGAACTATCTGCGTCTCCTTTATTTTTTGTTTAAAAAAAAAAATAAAAAATACTTCTTTAGAAAGATGTTGCGCCTTTTAGTTTCTCAACGCACAGTACTCACAACACAGCATTTAACAGCTGGGAAACATTAGGTGGATATTCTACAATAAAGAAAGGTAATACCTGCTGGCAGCACTTCAAATTCATCTTTGAGGACTGTAAAGGACAGTGTCAACAGAGTGCAGGGGTAGGCACCATGCTATGCTGAGCAGGCACAGTTACATTAGTCACTAAATTAAGCATTGTTACAGCCTACAACACAATACGCTCAACCCTCACCTCAGAAACTCATGTCAGTTCTTTCTCTCTCCTTTTCAATTCGGCTTCATTTGATTTTTCCATTCAAACCTAAATTTGTTTCTCTGCACCTTCGGGGGAAAGAGTTCCTGCTGTATTAGGTGTGGAGAGGGCGTGCCTGATGTTAATACCACAGGCATGGGAACGCATCTGATAGTCAGACACGTTATTTGAAAAGGATTTACAGCATTCCCAGTTGAAAAGAAACAACGTAAAGCAGAAATCACAAGATCTAAACAAAACCTGTTTTCATGCTGCCTGGGCATGAACAAGAATTAAGGAAGACATCCAGAGTACAACCTATTTTTACAACTGATTTCCAACAAGTGACGTTAGATCTTTATCCTTCACCTCACTTTTTCATCTGAAGGGTTTTCCTTTGGCAGGGTGACAGCAAAAGAGAACAAAATGAAGAGGAAAAAAATCCACCAAATCCAAGCCTATAGTCACTTAAGTCAACTTTTGTTTACAGAGCAGAAGTCCACAGCTTAAAATAAAATCTACTGCAAAGCATAATAAACTAACTTGAAGAACAGCAACATTATTTTATTTGGAATAGTACTGATTACACTGGGGATGACTAAAACTCCTAGAAGGACCTGAGACGCTGTAAGAAACAACACCTATAGATTTGAAATAAAGGAAATGAAAGACCCATAAGGTAAGATTTCATTTTCATAAAGTAAAACCTTAACATCATCAGTGGCATAAACCACATAGGATTAAGTATGTGGGTTATGTACTAACCAAGATGAGCTGTTACAAACCAAAGATGGACCAGGAGACCGTACAACTAAAAGGAGAGTTCATAGGAAGTAACCTCTTCCTCCTTAAAGCTCCGTTGGCCACTGTGCCTCAGACACTCCAGTCCATGGATGGACATCCAAGCCACATTAGAGATGAACAGCAGCTGACCTGCAAGAACAGGGAAACTCCCAGAAAAACAAGGTAAATTTGCCCACATGAAGCTCCAGGCTCTACAATCAAGCTAATGCAGGTGTCCATGCTTAGCAAATGACTTCTGGTTTCTCTACAGCAGATCACTGCAACTGCAGGTCAGAAGAAAAAGGGTTTCCAGATGTGAGCTTTCACTCGGCAGGCCACGAGGGCCATGCTGAGGGAGGCATCTAGCTGGACTGTTGGTGAGGGGTACGTCTTGGTTTCATTCCTACCCATAAATTTGGCCTTAAAAAACAAACACAAGTTCAAGCACACGGTGCAGAGCAGACTGCCAGCAAACTGGCAAGTACCAAGCAAGCACGTAGAGCGATGCCTGGAGCAGAATTATTCCCCCCTGTCTTATGAAATACTACCCCAGTAACACGGGCTTTATGGAAATCTGGACAGTGTTACTAAATGCTATGCTGCCCTTTGCAGTTCACGTTGCACGCTCACAGAAATCTATCATCACACATTCTGTAAGATGGAGAAGAATCCCATTAGCATCTCTATTAAAAGGGTTTTGAAACCAAATCCTGGAGTTAACAAGCATGAAACATCAACCACAAAACACATCTAAAAAGCTTTTGGTCTCCCAGGAGGGTTTTGGCTTTTTTTTTTTTCTTGCTATTTTCCTTAACAGCAAATGAAATAATAATAACAAGTGGTTCTGATAATTAAATGCCTCCACATGTTTCTGGAGGCGTTCATTTCTTTGCACTTACATACAAGTAAAATAACTGTATGGTATGCTGCAGCAGAGTTTATTCTTCGAGAGTATTCCTTATGTACTTCCTCAGGAAAGAAAATTGTTAAGTCATCAGATGCTACAGATACTGACATTTCTCCATCACCAGTATCACGCCAAAACTTAAAGGCATTCACACAACAGAAATTATTATATGCTAAACCAACTCTCCTACGNTGCTATAACTTTGGAAACCTTATAAAACTAATGAAAATGCTTCAGAAATACCAGTGTCCATCTTCTTACTACTCTTAATTAAAAGTAATTACTGATAATTAAAAGTAAGAAATCTTATAATGGAATTTGTCCTCTATTTTCCATCTTACCAAACTCAGTTACCAAATTAGCTACCAGAACTGTAATTTACTCCATACATACTACTGCATGGGTTGCAGAAAGCTGACTATCATTCCAGCTATGACACCTCTGCATCTTTCCGGTTCATGACAGACACGTGGTGCCAAAATAAAAAAAAAAAAAAAGCACAGCACACTTTTGCAGAAATGAATCTATATCTCCTTCAAATCAGCTCCCTGCAATTCAGTCCTCCAACACGTAATAGCAAGGTTTATATCCTCAGCGGGAGGNAAAGAAAAAAAAAATTCAGCAATTTCTTGTTCACTTCTAAGATTTAACCCACGTCTTCACGCAACAAATCACTTGTGGATGGACATGTAAAGAGGGCTAGGTAGGCTATGCTGGCTTTCCAAAACAAAAGCTAGAAGATTCAACAAAAGGTCACGAAAGACACGTTGCCTCATGATTCCAACAGATGACTAGGCAGGCCACCATAAGCAACAAGAAAAGTTTAGGTACCAAATAAACCATTTCTTCTTCCCTAATATTAGTGTAAAAAAAAGTCTCTGCAACCTTATGATGCTGAGAGTCACAAGAGGAGAAAATAACTTATACCTGCTTTTATTAACTTTCAGACAGAGTCTAGAAACGTGCTATAACTTTGGAAACCTTATAAAACTAATGAAAATGCTTATGTTAATAGCACTGCATTTCCCACATGGGAAGAGTAGCTGTAAGAACAAGTGCATTAGCAGATCCAAAACACGCAATTATTGGTTTGAATAAGAAACCAAAGTGTTAAAAGATCTTAATGGGAAAAAGCAAAAATCAAATGTTGAATGATCCACAGGAAAGACATGACTTTTTTTTTTTTTTTTTTAAAAAAAAACCTCCCAAATTGATAGCATCCTCTTCTGGCACAAGTTGTTGTTATTAGTCACATACGCTTATTTATTTATTTATTTACTGAAGTTTCTCCAGCCAAGAAATCACAGGCGTGTAACCTCATCAGCAGGGAGAACAGATGGACGTTCCCAACAGAGTCTCCTGTCCTCCCAGTCCAGCCTCCTCTTCCCAGCATACTCGATATTCTTAAGTGATGGGATAGGGGTTTGGCTGCCAGCACTGCTACCCATGTGCTCAATTTGCAGAGTGCCCACTCCAGTTATCTGGCCTGCTCAGCCATGTCACGGGTGCCAAATATTGGTGACTTACGATCTTCAGGCTGCTCTCCTTTTCTGCTGACAATGCACTCCTATTCCTTCACTGGATACATATTGCCAAAAGACACAAGAGTAATCTTTTAATATTAGCTTTTCCTCTTCCATTTGAAGTGAAAGTATAGAACTTCATGATTTTCTTTTTACCTCATTAAAATAAAAAAATCTATGCTTGTCTCCATGAACCCAAACAACAGTACTGAACTGTAGGCATGGCAGAAGAGTTAAAAGAACACCAAGATTACAAAGTCAAGTACTCAGTACCAGAATTCAGCCTTCGTTCCATATGTGTTAGAGACCGCAGTATCACCTCCTTTCTCCCCAGGAATCTTGCCACATGCTGTGCAAAGGATGGACTGTAGAGATTTTCAAAGGGCAACGCTCTGGTTTTCTCCCGCTCCAACATATGGCTCCATGCCGAAGCCTTGCACTCTTTCTCTCTCACACCAGGATTCAAACACAGAGCCTCTTGCTTTCCCCGGGAGGTCCTTCCAAGGCATGCAGCACCAGGACCAGCGGGGCTTCACGTGGGACATCAACATAATCTTTTCACATTCCTGGCAAATACCTATCCACCTTGCATATCAATTTGAGATACCCAAGGTGAACTCAAACTCTTGAGGGAAAAAAAAAAAAACAACCCAAACCAAAAACCACCAAAACATTCAGCATGTGATGAATGCAAGCACCGTCCCCAGCAACTTCACATGCCGAACTAGATAATCAGCAATTCAGCAAAATCATAACCCAGAGTTTCAACTCAGGAGCTCATACAGTGAGACAAAGCTAACGAAGAACCAGCTGTAAAATGTTTGGGTTGCACTGACAAGCACCCTACGCTGCTGGCTCTGCCGGGGAGAGGCCAGGACAGGCAGCAAGACTTCAGGAACAGCAGAGGAACTGTAAATTCACACCTAGTTTCTGCGCTTGTGTCCTTTTTTTGAGGCTATCTGACTGTAAATCACAGTTCTTACAGTTACAAGCTCAAGCATGGATATGAACCTTGCCTACGCTGTAATTTTAACAGCAGTAGTGGGGGCTCCCTAGTTCGTACTACACAAGTGAAATTGGAATGAGATAATGAAGCCTAAAGATGACTCTATGGCTAAAGTTATCCCAGATGCCGTAAGTTCATGTCCCTGTCACTTGTACCAATGCTGTACTGCAGAGATTAAGGGTAGTGAGAGATGTCTGGTCTGATCTTTATGGCCTCCATGCTGCAAAATCCAACAAAATTCCTTTTGGACTACTGCCACAGTACCTCCAAAGTCTTAAACTACAATTTACAATACAATAAAATTTCAAACCTCTAAGTAGGCCAGCAGTGTTTTGAAAAGGAAATACTATTTAATGAAATACATAGCTCTTAGACACTTTAATTTTTCTTCTTAATTCTGCTCCGTGTCCAGTGAACCCTTGTAAATCAGGCAGAAGCACCAACTCCCACCTGCGCCTACAACTGGAAGTATTTATAAGAACAGACTTGTGCTTCTAAATTTTCAAGACACTGAAGCAAATTTTCTTTGCTTTAAAGATTTCTTGTGGTTCTTTAATAGGTCATTTCCTCACCCTACTCTAAAGCTATTTTAGAGCTACTTTAAGATGGGCTTTTGAATTTATGTTTCATAATCTACATACACTTCCATTTTTATACTGTAATATGAAATCTTAAAAGAAGCCACCAACTGGAATTCTGGATCATGCACTAATAAAAAAAATAAATATGTGGCTACTTCTGCCCTAAGATTGCTTTCTGGAGCCCTCAGAGGAAAAAATGTCTAAAGACCTTCCCGTGATGCCATAATATAGGAAGAATTCATTAATCCACTGGGAACAGTTCAGTCAATCTATGCCTCTCATCAGAATTCAGGTGCTTTTTTCCTGCAGCAGTACCAGTTCATGACACAAGCACATATACAGATTAAATATTTTAAAATAAACAAAAATCCCCCACCTTTAACCAGTCAAGACATCATGTTAAACACGGAGAGAAACACTCAATTATGATTTTTAGAGGCACTGCAGTACAGGACTGAAGGGGATCAAAGCCCGCAGTCCTCACATCCTGATAATTCTGCTTATGAATCTTAAAAAAAAAAACCTAAAAAAAACCCCAAACCCCAAAACCCCACCCAACCAAAAAAAACACTTCAATTTTAAGTGAATTTCTTCTTTGTCCTTACTAATTCTAGTGGAATCCTTCCAGAATAGGTTGCTCTAAAGATGAGAAATTTTTCTTCTAACTCTCAGCTGACTTCTTATCTTTCTTAATAGGTGACCATCCATTATTGTACCAATGTTGACTCCTAAAGAAAATGGGTCATCTTCCCTCCAGCTTTTTCCCCTCAACCTTTTGTTTTCAGTCTCCCTCGCTCCCTCGTTTCGACCCCGCGCTGCTGGGCCTCGCCGCAGCC
>VXBL01007069.1:761248-790928 GCA_013400195.1 Aramus guarauna | reverse complement strand
AAAAAAAAAAGAAGAAGTAAAAAGAAGGGTGCTCCTGCACCCTTCATCCTTGGAGCATTTTCTCTATACCTGTTTCTGTTTAATCTCACCTTGAATACAAACTATCAGAAATACACGCATTATTCCAGACAAGTTTCACCAGGGCTTTGAACCATACATACACTGATGAAAATCAGCTCAACACTTCTCTGTGTTTATTAGAAATGCCTTTTCAAAAAGGATGGAATTTGCCTTTTTTTTTTACACTTGCAGCCATTCTGCAATTAACTGTCAAAGCCAGGACCTTCTCCTCCACAGACAAGCTGATGAGCAACCTGCTCACAGCAGAAACTCTCCAGCTTCACATAGAAAACTCAGGATTTCATCCCATTTCTCTGCTGTGACCTTTAATACATTCCAGTTCTCTCATTTCCAGTCCTTCTCTATTTGACAGTGCCTCCCACAGAGTGTCCTCAACAAAATTTATTATCACATGCCCACTCTCTTATGCCAAGATAATTAATGAAAATATTATATACAATTTGTCTCCTGATCAACCTCCAAGCCTTCTGGGAAGAGGCACTTCCTTCAGCAGTGCTCAGGCAACCTCATCTTAGCATTACAAGGTTTTCAGAGTTTCGGTGACAATCGCAAGCCTGGTGACCTCAATGATGACCAGATCACCTAGATGCACAGACTACACCCAAGCTCTCATGCAGCCCGTCAGCCCTAGAACAAACTGACTGAAATATTACAAAGAGAGTAACTTTATCCTAAGTTAAGGCCTGTGATGTTCTCCTGGAATTAATTGTTATCCCTAGTGCTAATTTCCAGTTTGGAAGGATGTGACCTAGCACCCTTTTCTATTGCTATTGCCCTTCCTCCGAGCTATCTCCCATCTCCAACATCTGCACACACAGACCGGCAGCTGCACTTGCATCTGGAGAGAATGGAGCAGACAATGTTGCAAAATGCGATCTACCAGTCAGCCACTATGTCTGCTCACTTTTCTTGCCTGGCTCCCCTCTTCTTTCTGATCAACCTCTTTGCATGTCCTCTGCTACATGTTGAAAGAGCATTCACAGAACCATAGAATGGTTTGGGTTGCAAGAGACCTCAAAGATCATCTAGTTCCAACCCCCCTGCCATGGGCAGGGACACCCTCCGCTAGACCAGGCTGCCCAAAGGCCCATCCAACCTGGCCTTGAACACTTCTGGGAAAGGGGCATCCACAGCTTCTCTGGGCAACCTGTTCCAGTGCCTCACCACCCTCATAGTAAAGAATTTCTTCCACAGATCTAATCTAAATCTACCCTCCTTCAGCTTAAGGCTATTACCCCTTGTCCTGTCACTCCATGCCCTTGTAAACAGTCCCTCTCCAGATTTCCTGTAGGCCTCCTTCACGTACTGGAAGGCTGCAATTAGATCTCCCCAGAGCCTTCTCTTCTCCAGGCTGAACAATCTCAACTCTCTCAGCCTGGCTTCAGAGGAGAAGTGCTCCAGCCTTCTGATCATCTTCATGGCCCTCCTCTGGACTCTTTCCAACAGGTTCATGTCCTCTTTATGTTGGGTCCCCAGAGCTGAACACAGTACTCCAGGTGGGGTCTCACAAGAGAGGAGTAGAGGGGCAGAATCACCTCCCTCAACCTGCTGGTCACTCTTCTTTTGATGCAGCCCAGGACACGGTTGGCTTTCTGGGCTGCAAGAGCACATTGCTAGGTCATATTGAGCTTCTCATCTACCAACACACCCAAGCCCTTCTCCTCAGGGCTGCTCTCAATCCATTCTCCGTCCAGCCCGTATTTGTGCTTGGGATTGCACTGACTCATGTGCAGGACCTTGTGCTTGGCCTCGTTGAGCTTCATGAGGTTCACACAGGCCCACCTCTTCAGCCTGTCAAGGTCCGTCTGGATGGCATCCCTTCAGCGTGTCGACTGCACCACACAGCTTGGTGCTGTCAGCAAACTTGCTGAGGGTGCGCTTGATCCCCCTGTCCATGTCACTGACAAAGATGTTAAACAGACTCATTTCATACTTAGCAGGAATGCCGTAGCCAGCTTTGTAATGGACCAACCTGACAGCCAAACTCCTACTTACACAACTTCCCTCCCTAACTCTGTAACCTGTGACCAACATTGCCCTCAGCATCCTGTCCTTGGTTGAGATGCCAACTGTGTCCAAACAACGAAAGAAAAATCAGATCACACAAATGTGTTCACTGAAAGCAGGCAATACAATCAAGTAGTCAGTGCAAAATTGCTGGGTTGTCCTCCCCTCAACACATGCCTTAACGAGGACCTACCATCAGGATAAAGCCTATAAGAGGTAGCATTGCATCAGTTCTGAAACTCTAGTTAAGAAACCTGTAATTCACGCAGCTATTCACAAAGGTGGTTAACCTCCAGCACTTAATGTCACTGTGAAAAAACATCTATGCCCAGGAAGCTTTAATCATACTGTAGGAAACAGAAGATGGAATTGTAGATGCATAAATTGCTTTTACAGGGCATTGCGAGACAGGTTTGCCTTCTCCCTCATTCCTTTCAGGTGCCAACGCTCGCCCAGTCACACAACACAGCCGACTGTGCCCATGTCTATGTGGCTCTGCATAACTTGGCTTCATTTAGCTTTCTTCCATACATGCCGTTTGGTCCCACAGGTCAGGACTGCAGGAGTCAATATCACACTGCCTGCAGAACTGTCAATACGTTCACTAATCAAACACCGTGCCTTAAGTTACAGCTTAGATCTACAAATGTGAATAGAATCAGAAAAAACAACTACACTTATGACACAAATTTAAAACCACAAATAATCTCTAAAATGATAGAGGACTCAATCACTCTCTCAGAGGTTGTCATAAGCCAGCAACGTGCCCTTGCTGCAATGAAGGCTACTGGTTCCCTGGTCAAGGGAGGTAATCCTTCCTCTCTGCTCAGTGTTGGTGAGGACACATCTGGAGTGGTGGGGCCAGTTCTGGAATCCCCAGTACAAGATAGACTGGACACACTGGAAACAGTCCAAAGGGCCACAAAGATCATTAAGGGGATGAGCATTTCTCCGATGAGGAAAGGCTGAGAGACCCGGGACTCCTCAGCCTGGAGAAGTCTCTTTTCAGCGGCACCCAGTGACAAGACAAGAGGCCACAGACACAAACTGAAACACAGGACGTTCCCTCTGAACATCAGGGAATACATTTTCCCTGCAAGGGTGACTGAGCACTAGCACAGGTTGCCCAGGGAGGTTGTAGAGTCTCCAACCTTGGAGATATTCAAAAGCTGTCTGAACACGCTCCTGGGCAACTGGCTCTAGGTGGATATGCTTAAGCAAGGAAGGTTGGGCCAGTTAACCTCCAGAGGTCCCTTCCAACCTCAACCATTCTGTGATAAATGACACTCACCAAGGTCATGTTAGGAGAAAGCATTTTTCCGCAAGATGCTCCAAACATCTTTGAAATACCTAAAAGTTTGCCTCTCAAGCCCTTAAAAAAGCTCTCCTCCCATCTGCTTTAGAAACAATCTACAGCTGTAATACCTCAGGTGCATAACAACTGGCAGCCACAAGCCTTCTAATTACTGACCATCAGTTCTCTTTGTCTCTGAAAACACATGCTACTGCCATCACAGCTTTGGTTCAAGAAAAAGCTTTACTAGCTTGACACATGCTCTGATGCTGCCAATCAGCAGTTACCACACTGGAGAGGCTTTGCCCAGGAAGATGACTACAACTCTCAACAGCCGGTTGTCCCTTTTAACCTTATTTTCTTTTTGGTGCAACTTCAGACTAGAGACATTGCTGCAGACGTTACAGCCAAAGCTGCAGGTCAAGTTTCCTAGCGGCGCATCAGCCGTCTGGTGTGACACGGCCACCTCACACAAACAGGGCAAACATCTGCACAACAGCCAAGTACTGCCCATGATTAAGTTTGTGAGTACTGTTTGCCTGCAACGATCCGTTGCCTATTTGACAAAAGCACCAGCAACCCAACATGAGTCAGACACCTCCGTAGGCGACTGAAGAGAGGAATTATGGGTTGGTTTGTTTTTCTTGACACCGACACCCAGGCAAGGAATTGCAGAGAGTCTCTCTTCACCTCCACCCCGCAGCAAGAGCCACCCCGCAGCGCAGACGATCTCTCGGCAGCAGTAAGCAGCATGGGCCGTCCACCCACACCGCTGAGCTCACCCTTCTAGAAACAAGCTCGCACTGAAATACAGGCACCTGCTCCATACCATTTAGTACAAAGACATTGTGACACTCTTATCAAAGAAACCGAACGCTTTCTGTAGCTAATGCAATGCTATTTTAAACCTCATTGTTTGGTTAGACTTGTTGGGGAATATGCAATTAGGCATACTGGCCCTTTATCGCAGGTGAAGTTGCAGACGAGATTCTTCTCCTGGCATTTCAGTTACTGTTTTCAGTAAGTATCATGCCTGTCTCTCAAAAAACCCTCACCTATAGCTGTACCAGGTAAAGGCACAACAAGCTACTGATATTCTGGCCTTCCACTGCAATCTCAACTAGACATCTAGGATCCAAAGCATACTCCTGTTAGCAATGGCCAATCCATCATTTCTATGTTCCTTAGACAGTTTCTGAGAACAGCGTGTTTTATTGTTTCAGTTTCAAGAGACTAGTCATAAATATTTGGTGTACATATCCTAACGCAGTAACACAGTGTGCACTGGCAATTAGGATGAAAGAATGATGTAAACCAATACTCAAAGAAGAGCAAGCCTATTTTCCCATCACATTCAGAAATCCCTCAGGTCAATTTTAAATACATGCATTTTGTTGAGAGATGCATCATTAGGTTTCCCACGCCTTTTCTTTAAAAAATAAAATAAAATAAAAAATTAAAAGAACACTCTTAGTTTATATTCAGAATCCCATTTTAGATCATGAAAAACCTGAATTTAAAGAAAACATATCCTTATCCCTTTTTCTTCATATATACTTGATTTTATGTTACATTTTATATAGATATAAACCTAAACTTGCTCTATTCTTTTGTTTCTCTCAACCTAGTTTGCAGATGCTAGATTTCCCCACAGAAATCTAACCTATTTGATGCAAGTAAAAATCACCATCTTCAGTAATGGCCTCTTTAAAAACAAATAAATAAATGAATGAAAGTATGTTTGAAGACCTACATTAAGACTGGGAGGCTCAATTATGCACTGTCAGTCATTCCAGTAGCTTCCTACTATGATATGTGTCTGAGGATAAAAAGCTGGAAGTAATTTCTCCTTTAATTCCATTGTTAAGATTTCTGTAATTTCCATATATAGTTCTTTGACCTGGTCACCCTTCACATTTCTCTTCCTTCACTTCCTTGGCTGTACCAGCCTACCTTGCAAAAGTTGCCTCACATATCCTTAAACCAAAATGGTCATAAAGCCTATACTATAATCTTCACAGCATCTTCATGATACTGCCCATATTGCCCATTGTATTCTAGATCCAAAATCTGAATTAGACAGTGGCAACATTTGTAAATCAAAAAAGTTGTAAAAATCATGGCAAAAGTGCCTAAAAAAGATTTTATAGAAAACATGATATTAAATTGTTACATATATGTTATATGTAACATATATGTTATATATCTATCTTTTCACTAGCTCCATACTACTGCATGTTTATCCTTCTCTTTCGTGCAATGATCCAAAAGCAGATCTTCCTCTTCTGTGACACGGTCAGCACCACACATTACTACAGCTGAACATGAAAAAAAATTTGCTTAACTTTGCTGTTACTGCTCTAGAAATGTATTTAGCATGATACAAACCCAAGACACCATCTGAACTGAACACCCCTTCACTGTTCTGTCTGAACGTCGAGGCATCAACATCCCAACTTGGGTAGAAACTTGAAGTTCACAGGACTCAGCTGATACACAAGGGCCAATCTTTCAGAGGGGTGGGAGACAGGGCCAGGGGTCTTCCTGAGTCTGGACTCATTAAGTGGAAACACGGACTTTATTTTGCTATATAAGTGCAACATCACCAACAACTGTTATTTAACGCACATGAAAGACACAGAAGACATGAACGCTTGAACCCCCTTTTCTTCTCCTTTATGACTTTCAAAGTACAACTTCTGTTGCTTCTCAAGAAACGTTGACAGACCATGTATGAGGTATGTGTGCTATCTCTTTCCATCTTCCATTCTCCTCCTCTCTCCCTCTCTTTAAACCCTGAGAAAAGATGTCAAGTCATATGAAATAACCAACGTTCTTGCTCTCCTTTGGAACAAGCAAACCCAGACCATCCAACGCTACTTCCCCAATGCCCACATAATCATAAGTTCAAAGCAAAGGCCAAAGTCAATTTAAAAACACATTCAAGAGCAAAAGCAACACAAAGTAAAAGAGAAAACTTTATAATACTTTCTTTAGAAGGATTACCCATTTTTTAAATCCAAACGATGTTTATCTTCACTCTTGGCTGGTAGCAAAAACTGCAGTATGTAAACACTGTCATTTCCTTTTACCCAATGCATCTGGCACCAAAATTTGATGGGTAATGTAGTACAAAAAGAATTTTGCCCCAAATGCTGTTTGGCTCAATTTCTTACATTGATTACTTAGCATTGGTTATTACACATAAGCAAAAAACCCACTATGAACAAAATCCTACAACAGAGGGGACAAGAACTAGCAGGACAGACTGATTTGTGAAGCAGAAACTGTCTTTTACTAGATGACCGCAGAGAGCTTGGCATAATGGTACTGCAATCTGATTAGCATGGCTCACTACTTCTTTTATTAAATAATAATTTACAATAACAAACCCTCAGATGATAGAGATTAAAATAATTCAATATTACGGTAAATTTCAGGTGGTACTAAATACACGACTAAATTTGATTCTTAGAAGAGATTCTAGCATATATGTAAACTAATCACCAGGACTCTCCTTGTCCAGACTAATTGCTCCACGTCAGCTGTGTATATACATCACATCAGGGACGCTAACCCCTATCGCTTCATCTCTATTTCTGCTACCTCCCTGACATAGTGACACATCCAAACACCTAGCAACAACCTTCCTCTGCAGTGGATATACAGATAAAAACGAAGCCCACTCATTAGCTCAAGCCCTCCTCTCCTTCCCACGCAGCCACAGAGGCTGGGCAACATGGAGCCCCACTCCTGTGCACAAGTTAAAGGTTTTCTCCAAAAGCAAAAAACAATTGTTTCAGTCCACGCACAAAAAGCTCCAAGGAAGAGGCTTGTGTTTCGGCACTGCGTTTAGTTCCACGACCACCTGCCTTGTGCCAGAGTCATCTACAGTCCCATAAACAGGACATCATCAGCAGAGATTTGATGAGACTCCCATGTAACACTGACAGATTGCAGAGATATCCCCCAGTTCAGCCCTGGAAGAAAATATACTGGTACCTGTGCTCTCTCAGATTTTTCAGCACAGAAGCAAGGGAAAAGTCTTACTCCAAACAAGACAATAAAAAGTTGGATTTCTTTTTGCCAGTCTCACACATACATGAGCAAAAGGAAGCATAAAAGCAAAATACAAAAAACCCGCCCCAAGTAGAAGGCAACACATCCTTATAAATTAATTATATTCTTTCAACTATCATCTGCTTGAAAAGGACAACTGCATAGATCAAAGCGCTCTATTGCACACCAGAATTTTTATTGCTGCAAAGAGAATTAATTCAAAAGGAAAAAACCTCACTCATCTTAAATTTGAGGACTGAAAAAACAGACATTAATCATGTGAAGAACTGATGTAATGCACCCCCCTTCAAGAATCCTCTCCAGCCAGGGCTGCTGCAAGACACATTCCTTCTCGCTTTCATTCCTAGTTGAGTTTCCATCTGCTGCCAGACTTTCATCAAAGCCAGCTACTTGCTACAGAAGTATTAGATTAACACTCATCTGCCTTTGTAGCCTATTCTCTGAAACACAGAGCCATCCCTCCTCTCAGAGAGGACATTGTAAGCCTCTGTGCTGGTTTTGGCTGGGATAGAGTTAGTTTTCTTCATAGTAGGTAGGATGGCGCTGAGTTTTGGATTTGTGCTGGAAACAGTGTTGATAACCCAGGGATGTTTTCGTTACTGCTGAGCAGTGCTCACACAGAGCCAAGGCCTTTTCTGCTTCTCACCCCACCCCACCAGCGAGTAGGCTGTGGGTGCACAAGGAGTTGGAAGGGGACACAGGTGGGACAGCTGACCCCAACCGACCAAAGGGATATTCCACACCATAAGACGTCATGCTCAGCATATAAAGCTGGATAAAGAAGCAGGAAGGGGGAACATTTGGAGTGATGGCTTTTGTCTTCCCAAACACCCATTATGCATGATGGAGCCCTGCTTTCCTGGGGACGGCTGAACACCTGCCTGCCCATGGGAAGTGGCGAATGCATTCCTTGTCTTGCCTTGCTTGCATGTGCAGCTTTGGCTTTACCTATTAAACACTCTAGCTCAACCCATGAGCTTTCTCACTTTTACTCTTCCGATTCCCTCCCCCACCCCACTGGAGTGAGCAAGTGGCTGTGCGGTGTTTAGATGCTGGCTGGGATTAAACCACGACAGCCTTCCAAGGGCAAGAAAGATGTAGATGTGTTAAAGGACATGCAAGAAGCAGCTCATGCAAGCAAGCCCAAATTTCTTCTGTAGAGGCCTTTCAAGTTGTGCTTGCATGTCTGCTCAAGAGACAGGAGATTTCCTCAAAGGCCAAAGAAAAAGATGCTTCTACATTGAGAAGGTAACCACCACCATTTTGATACAAGGTACAGTTATATTATCTGCAGTAAATTCTGCAGTTTAAAGAGCATAACAGAAAGGAGTGGAAAGAAATCCCTTCAATAAATGAACGTGTGACTGCAAAAATGACTGGATGCTGCCTTCAGAGAAGTGGAAAATGCAAGATTTACAGGGCTTACTGTTAAGGCTGCTGACAGAAGTATTTCTTCTACTTCTATTTGCATGCCAGGTATTCAGCAAACCACATATTTATGGGTTTATCACAGGAAAAGGGCTATGACTTCTAAAAGTGGTTGTCTTTCCTCACTGTACTGTTTAGCAACTCAATAGGTAAAAGCAGGGAATTAACCTCAAGCACAATTATATATTTAAAATCCATCCTCGCCCGCTGCTATTCAAGTATTTCTTTGTGTTCCCCAAGAAATAATCCAGTAAATTATGTTCTGCCCCACTTTGACCTGTGACTGTTTTTCATCTGTGAATACTGGGCTGTTCCTATTCTGCTTTTAAGGCAAGCTCAGGCAGCAGATTGTCCTGCATGGTCTGGCACCATTAGATTGTACTCTGCAATTCTGCATTTCACTCTCCTGGAGAGAACCATCTGTTCTACAGGTTTTAGATGCTGACCACCTGGGTGGAAGCAACTTCATTAAAAATTAAAAAAAAAAAAAAAAAAAAAAAGTACTTATATGCAGTACTTCCACTTACTTAGGATGTACATGTATAGCAAAAAAATCCTCTGTTTTTAAAAATACATAACATACTTTCAAGTTACTACAGTATCAAATAATCAAGGAGTTCTCGGTTTTATTATTTTGTTTCAATTTAATGTATTTTTCCACAGCACCTTAAAATTTGATGGATCTTTTCACATCAGCACCACTAACTTCTCACTGGAGCAGATACCTAGAAAATACATATGAAGGCTCTAAATTCATTTAAAATTCATAAGGAATAGCGAATAGTGAAGTTCAAAGAGCTAAACGGAATAGTTACATCAAAGAGGAGGAATTAAAAGGGGAACTAACTTTTGAAAAAACATAAATACACAGCAAAAATTATGCTCTGAGCTGGGAAGTGCCTCATTAATCCAGTCAGCATGTATGAGCATGCATGAATGGGGAGCTTTTAAAAAACCTTTTAACAAGGAGCCCCTGGACAAACTCAAACACAAAAAGGAAGCCTACAGAGGGTGGAAGCAAGGGCAGGAGCCTGGAAGGAATAAAGAGAAACTGTCCGAGCAGACAGGGATCAGGTGAGGAAAGCCAAAGCCCTGAGAGAATTAAATCCGGCCAGGGATGTCAAGGGCAACAAGAAAAGTGTATGTCGGTGATAAAAGGAAGACAAGGGAAAACGTGGGCTCTCTCTGGAAGGAAACAGGAGACCTGGTTACCCGGGATGTGGAGAAAGCCGAGGAACTCAATGACTTTTTTGCCTCGGGCTTCACCAGCAAGTGCTCGAGCCACACCACCCAAGTGGCAGAAGGCAAAGGCAGACGGCAGGAGAATGAGACCTTACAAGGAAATTAACTCAGTCTTCAAGTCCTACCATCATTGTTTCCTGGGAGTTCATAATCCATGCCAATTTACATTTTTAACCCCTGAAATCTTCTGTCTTCTGGTATCCTACCATTATTGTTTGTATCCCTTGTTTGGCATCGTGCTCCTCTGTATAGTAAATAAGCAAACTACACGTTTCATCTACGTCCTGTTCCCGTCACACCTGTACAGAGTACTCTGTGTGAGCCACCTACTGCCAAAACCTTTCTGACAAATATCAAATTAAGACACCTTTCCAAAGAATAAAGCATCAAACCTCCACATGCTCCAAGGGAATACAAAGGCCATACCGCAATTTACAACTTTTTTTAAAATATGGGGGTTTTAAGTCTTCAGCACAACGATTGGAGCAACATATCTCACCACTCTTACAGAGCAAACAGGCCCTGCTGTTCCCAGAACTACGTGTTTCTTTCAAATTCATTTCAATCGCAGCATCTGAACCAGGTCGTTCTTTAGCTCTTCCTCATCTCTGCTAGTAAGAAACAGCAGCCCCAAAAAACAGATTTTATATATATATATAGAGAGAGAGAGAGAGAGAGAGAGAGAGATGCGTATGTACTGTAACAGACACAATCAAAAAGAGTGGTTCAATACCACTGAGGGTTCATCTGTTCTGAAATGACTATACTAAAAACACTGTAAAATAGCATTTGCAGTCTCTGACTGTGCTTGACCCCAATGTTAAGGAAGGGTAATAGCAACACGCCAAAAAGCAATACCACTAGGCATGTTTAGACTAAGGAATAAACACCCGTGTTCTTCCCAGGTCAACTGCATAAGTAAGATAATATTTTGCTTTTTAGTAGTGGCTTTCCTTAGAGAACTTCCAATTAGTTTATTAACCAATGAATTAAATCTCCCAGCAATTACTACATACCTACACTTTTGCCCTTCCCCAGAAACCGTCGTGTGAAGATGCAACGTCACTGGTACAATCACAACAGCCATCAGCCATCGTACCCCCTGCAGCCTTTGGAGCTGAAGGCTTACAGCTCAATCCAGCTACCACGGGCTTAACTCAGCCTAGCAGAAATAACTGGGGTTTTCTCCACCCGGAGACAATCCGGTAACAAAAAAATCATTGCAAACAAGATGTTCAGTACTACAGAACTACAGCCACCCTGAATTGTGCTAGGAGCCAATACGAGTGGTCACTTCCATAGTCGATATTGTTGCAAAGTAAAAAAAAAAAAAAAAAAAAAAAAAAGAGTTAGATTGGGCTCNAAAAAAAAAAAAAAAGTGGCTGCATATGAGCTGCTTATGCTAAGAACAGCAAACAACTGCCAAGAGCAATTGGTCTGCCCAAGCAGTATATAATGAGCTCACAAAACAAGGAATGGAAAAGGCACATTGGATTCCAGAAAAAGTTGGTATTAAGGTAGGAACCAAAACAGTGTTAATGTCCAGTTCTCTGAGATATTTATTGCTACATACTGTAGCTACTTCATGGAATAAAAGATTAACCAGAACGCAGTGTAACTTTCTCTGACTTCTAGAAACACCAAAGGAGGAAGGCTGTACAGTACCTTGGGGCAACAAGTAGCCTAAAGAATACCTACTTCAACCTTACCTGCACATACGCCATTACAAAATTAGGAGACACCTAAAAGGTGCTTGCCGGACAAAATATTTAGAACTAAATGCTAATAAGCAACTAAAAGCCCAGCTGAAAGCTCTGCAAACATGAGCAGCAACACAGAGGAGAGAAGATTTATGCTCCACTCTGTCAGAGCGCACACGGGTACAGAGCCCTTAAGCTGTTCCCAAGACCAGAGCCCACTATATTAAAACTCCCTTCAGCAAACACTCTGCCCAGCTATGAAATATTAACTACGGCAAGAATCATCACTCAGGATTAAGAGCAGCCATCCGTTACGCAGAGGGCCAAGCTTTACGCTTCCTTTGAGGACCGCAGCAAACGTTGTTTGCTGCCATTCTTATTTCAAAAGCCATCCTCAGTAAATGAATTAGAAGTTGATTTCTTCCTAAGTTGGGAGCAGAGAACACACATGCCCAATTCCAGAGCAAGAGACAGTCTTTTAATATCCAATTCCAGAGGAGAAAAAGGCCGTTTAATAATATCCCTTTAACATGAGATATTATACACTATTAGTGTCACATCCGTTACTGCAGTCTACCCTGGACATAGTGTCTTAAAATCACTACATAGCAGTATTCCAGCACTCGCTGTAGTATTTCTACCAGCATTACGAACTGCAGACAAACTGTATTTCATACTATGGGATATGAAAAGAAAAAAAGACCTAAAAGCTTCAAGTCCAACCAGGGGCTAATGTAGTTTATCCATTTAAATTCCAAAGCTGCACAATTCCTAAGAAAAGTCTGAGATGAGAACTGTAATAAGTTTAAGCTCCTCTGTGAACAGAAGTATTTTTAATGAACTTTAAACAAAACTCAGAGATATCTAAAGCAGACCCCATTTACCTTGAGGGAAGAGACAGACATTCTTCCTTACATTAAGATTTTGCCTTTTAAAAAAAAAAAAAGCGCAATGCTGCATGTTTCTCTAGAATTTATTAAAATCTTTTAACAAACATATCTGAAATTAAGCAATGCATCTTCACATTTCCTCACACCCCAGGAGTAAATTTAAACAGGTTGTTTTCAAACTGAAACTTTGTGTTTCCTTCATGCAGATGGATATTCAAGGAGTGCTAAGGCAACTCTGTCAGATTCACTGTAAATGAGCCTATTGAAGTGATCTGGATTAAAGACAGAACTAAAATGGGTTTTCTTTCTTTCTAAAAAGCAAGTCCTTTCAATTCTGTTTATAGTGGGTCTTCGCAAAAAATTAAATTAAAAAAAAAAAATTGAATTTGCATGGCTGCAGATATAAGTAGCTGCCTTGCAAAAGAAGGGACAAGCCGTAGGTGGTGGCAGCAGTCAGAGGGGTGTCATATCCCTTGAGGCTTCACAAGGCGCCTGCCTACGTCCAGAGAAAGGGTGTCGCGGCCATCTGGCCTCCGTCCTGCCTCCAAGACGCTCCTCGGACTTCAAAGGGAAGCTAAAGGGCAAATCTGACTTTCTGGGGCTGGGCAGGGGTCACTGCCTTGCTCCTGACATTAGACTTTTGAGCTTACTCTGCAGGAGAAGGTTCTCACCCTTCTGCACTGGGACCCTTATGTCTTAAATCTCACATACGAACCACGACAGCCAATAAAGAACTCACATACTGGTATTAAAAATCTGCAGCTTGGTTTCACCAACCTAAAAAAAACCCCAAACCAAACTTTCAGAGGAAGTTCTGCATTATCCATATATCAGCCCTTAGACACAGCATTTAAAGGACAGCCAGGATAACGTGAAAACTCTCACCGATTCCACGTGTTTGTGAGGAAAGGAAGTGACAGAGAGGAGAGGAGCTCCAGATAGAGCAAAGAGAAACAATGGGAAGAGCCAAGGCCAGATGCGTCAAGAAAGCAGAGAGAGGAGCGAACAGAAGGTCATGGAAAGCTTTGAAAGCAAGAGATGCGGAGGAAGATGACTGGACAAGAACTTGCACGAGGCTTTTGACAAGGCAAAGGTGCTGCTGTGCTTTCAATATGAGGTAGCTTAGCACAACACAAATTGTTCCAAAAACATACTGCGTGATGCTTTAAGAAACAGAGATTTCAGAGTGACAACTTTGAGGGTGACTGTTTTGTAATCTAAGAAGAGAACGCCTGAGAGAACACGGTAATTTCTCCCCACAAAGAGAACTTCCCTCCCTCCACCATACTTTCAGCAGGAGATTTTTTTTTTTTTTTTAAAGAAGTAAGCAGAACTAAGTAGTTCTCCACCCCTGTATTCAAGCAGTCTTCACCCACACATGAAAGAGAAACAGATATAATGTTGGGTGCCCATCCCAGGAAGGCTGGAGACACCTCATGAACCACTTGAGATTCTTTAAAAGGAAAATACAGAGGGAGATGATAACATAAAAAAAAAAAATCACAACTTCAGGTCTTCACAGCCTAGATGAGGAATACAGCTAAAAGCTTCCCACCAGAACTAAATACAAAGTTAAATACACATTGGCATTCCTTATACGAGGTTAGCTGGCTTCTTTAAGTATGGCATAAAGAAGATACAACCAAGGGCAAGAAGATCATTTATCACCAGAGATGAAAAATCTTTAGAAACAGACTTTATGACTGAAAAGTAGAAAAAGTAGCAAATGGATGCTAAGGCATCAGAAATTACTTTTTAACTGACATCCCTTGGAGTATAACAAAATCAAACTTGCAAGGATAGAATTCAAAACCCTGGGAAGACCGTAGGAAAACCGAGTACAGGCATCCCTCATCAGGAGATACATCTAGTATATAATCAGCTAGTACTTGTTATACAAGTAACACACACAATTGCAAACCAAGCCACAATTTTGAGCCCTGGCACAAGCAGGGTTGCTACTTTTGAAGAAGAATGTTAGCTTATTTACGGTAAACACATCAAATGTCTTTAAAAAATCTATGTCAAATGTATCCGCTGTCTGATGCTTCATCAGGATAGAGTGCAGTATGGGTGCACATATACATGCAAGTGCATGAAACTCAAAATAAGCGTAAGCTCTGTATCTTGTGCGTTCATACGCACATACTGATTTCAGATTTTCTTTAAGCCTAGAAGCGAACAGTTGACCTCCCTTACACAGGTTCCACAGAGAATTATTTCAATGAAAACAAATAGAACCTTTTCATGTTTTGAGCAAATTTCAGAAGTGTAATTTAGGCATATTTACCAGATAGAAATCATAGCGCAGAAGTGTCATGCTGTACTGAATTTCTTGATGACAAAAGCCTCACAGCTCATTTGACACAGGATGACTCAAGTATTGAGTCTAGGATTATGCTATGATACTCAGAAAAATATCAGCAGATTTTCCATATAGTAGGAAATATCTAACATAAGTCCAATATAAGGACTATAGCAAATTACTTTTCAAGAAATGTTGCATTTCTCCTATAATTTAAATATCATAAGAAAATGAAAAAAAGCATTACATGCTTTGGCTATGCATATTAAACACATCCAGATTACACATTTGACTTTACTAGATACCGGTATTTATTCTGTCCCAAGCATTCAGGAAAACAGTTTATTTCAAAGAAATGACAAAGTACCTTCAAGCTTCGCTAGTAAGCAAATATAATTTCAGCCTGAGGGTTCATGGCAGACACAGCTAATCATGCTCCTGGCCATTGCAGTCCCCCTCGCTCCCTTGCTCCGGCTCCTGGTCTTAGACATCCTCAAGCAAAATGAACTGGTTCAGCACACCAAAGCAGCAAAAAGCCAAGCACTGTATTTAATTACGGACTTTTTGCCAGGTTAGATGTCAGTGGGCTTAGCACGCTGGAACAGCTGAACACAGGTCCAAGGGAGGTCCCGAGTCCAGGGGGACAGGACAGGTCAGGCTCCTGCCGCAGAACAGCCCCCAGCCAGCCAAGATGGCCACAAACGCCGCTCAAGAGGTCAACAGCCACGCTGGGGGAAAGGGTCACTTCCACGGGCTCAGCATTTCACGAGGTGAAAGGGAAGTGGAAGACCTAGAGGCCCAGCTCTGCTCACCTGAGGAAACGTCTTCTGCGGGACTTGTTTTGCTCTCTTCAACTGACAATATGTATAACGGCATTATTATAATAATTCAGTGACTGAGTCAGGCCAGAAAGGGTACTTGCAGTTAGGTGGCTGGCGAACTAACAGCAGTGACAGTACAAGAACATGCTCTAAATTCCTTATGTAATGAGCTGAATTTACTATTACAGCCAATTTTACAAAACTGTCTCAGCACTTTAACTTCAAACCCAAAAAAGCAACAGCATATATTAAAAAAATATGAAGAGCAATCTCTTCATATATCTCAAAAAAAGGAAGCAATTAAGACTTGTACTTTTTCCAATATCATCAAGGACACTGGAAAATTGCAGAGAAAATAAGAAGATTGCCAGGAATTACACTATTTTTGTAGATGAAAGGATGGGGAAGAAGTGGGAGGAGAATGAGCTATCTTCCATATTGTGTAGTTAATTTTCCAATTGAATTGTCATCGCAATGCTTTTACTTCAAAGTTTACCACACAATTGCAGAGACATGAACTGCTATCAAATCTTCCAAATGCAGCTCAGATATTCAATCCAAAACTACATTATCATCTTCATATTAAACTTCACAGAACAGGCTGTTCTGAAAACTCCCAGAAAGGTGAGGTTGCTCCAAATCCCGACGTAACAAGCATGGATCAATCAGTTAGTTTCTCCAACTCTGCTTTTTTCTATCAAAAAACTGGCTTACATTAAAATTTCTTGCTTTTCTGTATCTTAAATCAAGATACCCAGTACCTCAGCTATAACCTTTGAAATATTGTACTTGTCAGGCTGCAGATTGCATGTTTTTTTTGGAGGATGGAGTTCTCTCTCCTGCAAGAAGTATCAAACACTAATGAATTTGGACTAAAAAATGCATTGCACAAATGGCTTCAAAAGTGTATTTATGCAATGGAGAAGAAGAAAGCAAGGAGGGATAACCATGAAAGACCATCAGGCATGGGCATAGTCAAAAGCCTCCTCCACTAAACACACTCACATAGCTTGACTGCATCTGCAAAATAAAAAAAACCTACTGAAAAATACATGCCTGTGCAATACTTTAAAAATATACCCGCTCCCTTCTGTCTTATCCAAGAATCTTCCCCAGACCACATCCCCCTCACGGTTTGATTAGCGTATTGAAGTAATGTACGTAGCAGGTACCATGGAGACCCAAATTAAGAAGCCACTGAAATGAAGACTTTCCAAGCATGGAAAGCAGTGATATTAATATATTAATTATATGTTCCTTCACAAGTATATTTAAACCATCTTAAACAGCCACAATACTTAAGGAAAGGACAGGCGACAGCATTTTTTCCTGCAATGTACCATAAGTTTTTCTGCATGATTAAACCAGAAGGACAGCCACCATTTGTCATAATATCTATCAAAAGATTTAGAAGCCATTGGAAGTGTATAATGATAAAGAGAGAATTAGGAATTTCTCATCTCTATCTGTCTCGCACCATCTTACCCATCATTTTGTCTTTAAGAAGAGGATATAAAGCTCCTATCCTGGACAACTAAGGATTACTAAGTAGATTGCTGGTTTTCCTTACATAGTTTATTAATTAAGATTGGAAATATAGTCTTAGTTTTAAACTTGACCATAGCCTGAAAGAGTAGGCTTTTCCTTTTTCACGTGATTTTCACTATGTGGTTATTCTTCTCATTTGTTATTTATACTTTCAAAACCAAAGAACTGCTTTATTTGTGACATGAAACACATGGTGTTTCAGCAAAAATAATAATAATAAATAAAATCCCATCCTTCCACCTAACTGCATCATAATGAATGGTTTTCTTTTCTTCTCTTTGTTTTGTAAGTCCTATTGCCACAGCAGCGTAGGAAAGGGTGCACTCTTGGAACATCTGATGGATGAAAATAGGAAGATGTTGGGCAGAAAGTGTCATATATTATTTCTTCCTGAAGTAGTCTTGTAAGATAAAGATTTTTTTTTAAAATATATAATATTATAAAACATTTTACTCTTCAGTCAAAGCACATCGTATAGTTTAATTAAAGAAATTGCTAGTACCGAAAATCTTGTGAGGAGGCTTCCCTTGTTACTTAACTTCTAGTAGAGATTTCTCATTGGAGCGTAACTGAGCAATTTAAAGAATCAGCTTTTGAATTCCAATTGGTTAAGAGCTCTAAATTATTCTCCTCCACTTTCTCCTTTCTAATATTTACCTTTACACCAGGCTTTCCGTGCCTGTTTCTAAATGACATAGATATCATGTGAGTAATCTCTTCTGGTTGAAAATGTAATTTATTTTAATTGGAACTGAAAACTTGTTTGAGGGGTGGCAGGAGGAAACTGTTCCTATTTCCTGCTATAGTTCTCTCAGCATCTAATTACACCCATAAAGAGGAACAATGGGGAGGCTGTGTGTTATTCAGTTTAATGTGGTTAATTACACGATTCCCTGTATGCATGCAAATACACCAGAGCCTCACAACTGATACAGCACCCACACAGCACATTCATCAGCTGTAACGATTGTGCTTTGAGATCACATACGGTGTAGTCTCTAGATATAAACACTTATTTACTGAAAAAGGTTGCTAGTTCACAAGGAAAAAAAATGGAAAATGCTGCACAACAGACACCAAATAAAAAATTCTAACCATTGGCAACTGTATTTTCCACAAAATTCTTGTCAACAGGAATTAATTTCTTGCAACTAGAAACATATTCTTCTCACTGAAATACCTCTTCCTCTCCTTTTCCTGTAGACAGATACTTTGGAGAGGTCCTTTTTTATACCCTCATTCCCCAAAATACTAACAGGAGTTGAATCAAACACTTTATTTCTGAAAGTCTGAAGAGATTTGGGCCACCTCAGAATGGAATAAAGGTACCAGTCAGATTTTTTGCAAGTCAGAGTCTGTGCCTGGGTACTCCTGAGGACACAAAAACCGTATTTTAAATATTATCTATCACTGAGGCCAAGGTTTCAGTTGGGACGATGACACATCAGGTGGATGGATCCTCTTTGACTATTACTCTTTCTTATTCAAAGTTTTGCATAAGCAATACTTTGAGAGTCTGAGGGCAGACAGAGAGGGTACGTGGTCAAGGAGGGTACAGATGAGACAACTGCAGGCTCTTCTAATGCCCTCTGTGAACATCATGCTCTCCTCCATACACTTTGGTAAGCTTAATGGGGAAAAATCATCAGTCAAGCACTGCAGAGTAATAGCTATTAATGATAGCTCAAATGTCCACAGTGTCTGTCCCAGGAAGCACATGTGAAAGGATTTGGTCTTGAGAAAAGCAGACAGCTCAGTGCTCAGAGAACAACTCTTCCAAGGCCAGATTTTTCAGGAATAAAATCACAAAGGGAAAAAAAAACAGGGAAAGGAACTGCATATGGTCCTCCTTCTATGAAGAGTCAAAGAAATGTTTCAGAGGCTTAGTGTGAAATGACTTGAGCTCAGATGAGTCACTGGGATTCCCGTAGCAAAACAGACAATGTGGTAATTGATAAAATAGGGGCAGACATTAAGAGGGACAGTCTTGATGCTTGAAGAATACGATGGCTTTCGTGAAGAGTCAACCTCACTCTCTCGCTACACAGCTGGAACAGTAGGAGGTCTGTTCAGAAACATGGTGCTAAGAGGGAAGGAGGAACGCGTGCAAGTTGGAAGGAAGGTGGATTAGTTGAGAAAGGAAGCGGCAGAATTTAGCCCTCATCTGTCTTTGAAGCTGACCCTGCTTTGAACGAGGGGCAGGACCACACAACTTCCAAAGGTATCAGCCAACCTAAATTATTTTAAGGAAAGAGTTTAATGTAGGAAGAACATAACAAAAATAACATTATCTTCATTACTGAATGAAACCCTATGCTGACAAAAAAGCTTTAGTTTGGAGAATAAGTCACTGATGCCTAGGGAAAGCGTGTGATGAAATGAGAGCAAAAGAACCTGCAAATGCAAGAGAAGATAGATGTCTTTTGGCAGACTAATGCTTTGATTTTGTTTGAACTAGCTTAAGTGAGTAATTTAGCTTCAATAGCGCAGTGAGTAACTGTGCTATTGCTACAACGTTTTAACCTTTACCCATTCAATGTTAAACCTTAAAAGCTCTTCTCAAAGAAGGTGGCTTTACATAAAAACTAGGAAAGATTATATTAATATTCCTGATATTCTTACAGATTAAAAAATATACAGCCCTTTAGAATACACACACAGAACAAGGTTTGATCAACTAATATGAAAGCTGTAAATTTTTGCTTATGCAATTGAAATGCCTTTCCTTCTGCCATACTAATCTGCACCAAGCAAAGATGGCAGACCTTCATCATTTCATTGTCACCTCAATTCAACACAAATCCAGTTTATTTTTAACTGCCTCCCCATATAAGGTTTTAACCTGAATTTTTTCCTAAATGTTTACTTAGAAAAAGAAAATCGGACTTCAAAATAAAAGGCTAACTTGCATTAATTGTTTATGCTTCTCTTCTCTCCCGCACTTGTGGTAGTCTTCTGGCCCATGCCTACAGCAACAACTGGAGACTTTTGTGTTCTGTCTTTACGATAATGGATATTCTTTCTCTCTTGCCTGTTAAGGAATATATGGCCTTGATGGCAGGTCCATTAGGAAGCAGCCAGACATACCAAACACATACCACCAGATGGCATCTTCAACCAGTTACGTTTTAAACAGCTCATGCCTTCAGAAGGAGATCGTGCATTTGATATAGTCTTCGTAGTCTGAAGTCTCAAGCCTCTATGCTACAAAAAGCAGACACACTTTTGAACACCTAAATTGGCATCAATGATCTGAAAGTCACTTTGTGTTGCTAAAATCATCAGTTTACTGAGGATACATTTGTTCCCTCAACAAGGATTCAGGAAGCCATAGAATTATTTTGCCCTATACTTGGTATCCTCTCCCCACACATCTCCTCAATGTTTCTTCTCTGATTTTACAATAAAATCTAGGTGCAATGTCATTGGATTTCCAAAAGGGACTACTGATTTACACAGGATTTAATTACATTTGATGCTGGCCCTCTATATTAAGAAGTAGGTTTGGCCGTAAATAACCTCCATGTGTGTTTGGAAATTATGTTTTTCCACTATAATGAGCAAGTTATTGCCAGTAACAGATAAGGTACCTTAACAAAAACAAAACAAAGCCAAAACCCAATTATTTTTTCCCAAGCAATTCTAAAAGAACCAGTAGACTACAAAGCTATTTTTAATCTGCTGCAATCGATCATTAAAATAACAAGTGTAATATACAAACCACCCTCAAATCCGTAACAATGATTGCTTTATTTTACTTAGAGAGCAACCCAGTCTCACCTCAACGCTGGCTTACCATGCTCTCTTTTCAAGTAAAGTTTTGGTGAAATGGCGATCACCTATCGTATGCTCTAATAATTAACTGCAGTTTAGAGTCACGTATTTTCTTATTTGTTCAGAAACTAAAGATGAGTTTCTCCTCAAAGGAGTTTTACCCTTTCAACCGCAGTTTTTGAGACTGTTTGGGGAAAAAATATAACCTAGTTTTAAGCATGTAGGCTGATCTCACAAACAGCTCTTAGGTCTACTAATTCTCTTTACCTTTAATTGTGTATCTCCACTGAGGCTACCTTTTCCCCTCTTAAGTCTGACAAGAGCCAAAGGAAACGAAGTGGAACAAAGAAGCAACATTAGCTTTCATAATTTATTGTTCTAGACAACGCTGACTATTGCCCATGACAGAAAGCAAGCCAAGCAGAAAGAAAATGGAAGTGTTCTTGCACTGCCACTTTAAAGGCTGAAGTCACAGGATTGACTTCGATGGCCACCAGCAATGCCCCCAACCCACGTTGCCAGCCCCGTGCCTCTTAGGCTGTATGTACAGAGAGGACCAAGCACAGAAGAGAACATGCATGAAAGATGAGCCAAAATGTGTAGTGGGTTGTTTTCTTTGCTTGGTTTTTAAGGTTATAGATTAAAAATTATACCGAAGTGTTCTTTATTAATGCAGGTTAATAGAGAATAAATATGACACAGTTGACTCAATTTTATCTCCTGGATTATTCAGGGAAAACATTTTTTTTGTCTGGCTGGATAAACTCCTGCAGAGAACTCTCACAAGCAGTTCATTTTGATTTCTGAATTCAACCTATTTTAATTGAAACAATCCTTTTGTGATGTTTTCCGCTTGTAAACATAGAATTTCTTGCAGAGGTAGATTTCGAAGAAGAAGGGGGAGTAAGAGTGACTGTCAAATATTCAAAATGGCAACTTTCAGAAATACCATTGGAAAGCAATGACGCTGATATGCCTAATGAGCCAGAACGATTCTCCACAGTGCTTTCCCTTATGCTGAGCACCAAAAGACTGGTTTTGATTCTTAGCCACAGGGTCTTAAATTGGAGCTTAATCCACTGCCTTTGTGTCCTTGGGTTGCCTGCTTTAAAGATGATGACGTAGCTCCATCAAAAAAAACCACAAACAAAACAAAACAAACAAACAAAACCCAAAAAACAAAAGCCAAAAAACAACTCACAAAAAGGAACAACACTGACTTAAACCAAGTGATCCACAAGGTTCAAAACAGCTGCTGAGCTCAAGGGATTATGCAATAAAGAAAGGGAATGACAAAATGGCACAGGACTTAGATTCCTATTGAAAATTTAATTCTTGCTGAATCTTTGGAGGATGAGAAGCAAGATCCTCCTCATTTATCAAGAGCAGTTTCTCAGGAAGTAATTAGCGTCCCAAGTAGTATCAATAGATGAATTTCAATCAGACTTAGATGCCCAAACCTAAGAGAGAAGCAGAAGCCAATACAGTCATTCTGCAGACAGCACCAAGGAACAATTTGAAACTCACCATTTAATGATTTGATGCCCTAGAAGAGGCATAATAAAGAAAGTGTTATGGCTTGACACACTACCAGTACAAGTCACATATGCTATTTCCACAATCCCCTATGACACTTAGTGAGATTTTTCCAAAATCAATTGCAGATTGAAAACATGCCCATGTTCGGCACAATTAATCTTCACAATCAATGCATTTATTTAGAGAGCATGGATTTTTATGGAGTTTAAAGACAATTTTAAAATGAGATCTTTTTAAACTTTTTTTTGTTTGTTTGTTTTTTAATTTAAAAAGCCAAAAACCTTCACAGAGGATATTATACTCTCTTGGAAATTATTCCATAAATGTTTTATCTAAATAAACTGCAGAAAACCAAATAGATAAAGTATCTGTCTCAGCTCCAAAAGTATTTTTTAGAATAATTAAAATGCTAATGAAAAAGCATCTAAAGGCAGGAAGAAGTAGAAGAACCCATCCCAGAATACCATCCTTGTATAAGCATCATTTCCAACTTCTAATGCTCTCTGAGTTACGCTCTTCCCAAGTGATGACAGGTAACGTTTATAGTATCTCTTAAGAACGAACCTGCTAGTTATCTCCTTTTCACTTGCCAGTGCTTCACAGTCGGGTTTTGGTGAAAGATTAGACACACAAACGTAAAGCACAGATGAAGGCAAGAGACCACTGGTGTTAGCTCCAAAAGCACAGCCGGCCTCTAAACAACAGGGGCACACATCTGTACAGCAATTCCCACTGCATCAGACGAATGCAGTGGTTCCTCCAAGTGGTAGTGATCAGCTGGAACAAACCCCTGTTTGTCTCTGTCTTGCTATTAGTCCACCCCCTGGCATCCCTCCAGTTCCTTTTCTCCTCTCCCATAGCTGTTCCCAGCTTCATTTCTACACTACGGCCGTTACACTGTGATTAAGACAGAATCGATCCCCTTTCCAGTCTCACGCACATTTAAATCATGAACCTCTCTTATTTCACACACACACAAAGTGGGGAACACCAGTTCATGTGGTACTGGTAGATTTTTGTTTTGCTGGGGGGAGGGAAGGCAAACATATGCTGGAATTTCCCTCTGCCCCATTCTAGGTCTTACTCATTTCAGTAGCTCCTCCATCCAAAATGGGGGAGGAAGGAACGTGGGCGGTTGTGATTTCAGCAGTGATCCTACTGCATTCCCACACCCCTTGCCAATATAAACTACGACCCAAGATTGAGTTAAATTAACCTGAGGCCAGAATCAAAAGAAGGAATAACTAGGCAAAGCTAAGAGAAGAAAGGCAAGAACAAAGGATCTCTTTCTTCCTAATGAGTGTTACACAGTGCAAATATCAGGGTTATTTTCAAAAAAGAATTCAAGTGTCAAAAACCCAGAACTACCTAGTTCTAACTCAAGTTGTGCCACTGACTACATAATTGCAAAGCAAACAAAAAACCTGATTTACAAGTTTCAGAAAAATCTTTGAGAAGCTACAATAAACACCATTGCTATGATGTACTATGTCTTCTTGGAACAGCCCTAGAAGAAAAGCTAACATGCCATACTTTTTGATCAGTATTTACATGAAGAAGAAGCACCCACACGCTAAATAAAAGATGGTAAGAACAAAGTCCTAAAGACTTCGGGATTTGCAAGCAGCTGGTTTTGTATTTTTGCTGGTGGTTATTTTTTAATCAATGCAATTTCTTTGCTGACTGGAAGCCCAATACATATTTGATCCTTCATTTCACAGCACCAAATTAAGCTCCATATCTGAAGGGCATTGCAGATACTACGATTTCACTTATTTGACTATATTTTTTTTGCACCAGAGCAAGTTAACTATAGATAGATTATTTATAAGAACAAGTGAGGTAGCAGTAAAGAATATGGTCTGTAGCATCCACTGTCTTGACAATAATGATAGATTTAAGCAGCTGCTACTAGAAAACATCAGCTCTGCCAAAATGTCAGATGCTAATGTCTGAAGCAGCTCAATTAAGCTACAAGATGCAATCACTTTGTTCTCCCAGGGATGCAGGCAGGCATATTTCAATCCATATCTAGAACCGACAGAAGCATTTATGGAAAGAACAGATCAAAAAAAAATTGAATACATACAGCCTTACATCTTTACCTTCTTTCAGAAGTCCCAGGTTTTAAGCTACAAGTGATTTGATGTCTTATGAGTTCTCAATAAAATATGCAAAATAGCTGGAGCAGTGTCGGTTTTAATCAGCAATCCAATTAAAGGATCCAATCAAGTTCACTTTAGCTGTTGAACAGTATCTTTATATCATAAATTACTTTTAACAGGAGTTTAACAGGCAGGTTCTCTGTATTTTAATACCATATTCAACAGTGATATGTAAAGGGAAACAACTTTTGCAACAGCAAACTGTGCTCACGCGCACATTGAGAAAAGAGTATATCTAACACACTTTAAAATTATGGTAAATATTTCTTCATAAAATCTAATGCATTAAGTCAGCAAACACATCTGCCTTATACCAGCATGTAAAAATAATTGGACTATCGTTTGTTTTTAAGAAGGATGCAAGAGTAGATGGTGCTGCTGATACTTTCCCTTTCCTCCTTTTCCAAGATTTCAGCCTGTTCTGTTGAAATGTCCTATTATTTATGCAAATGAGATCGTGAATTAATATTGAAGAAAGAAACAATTCAAAGTTTATTTCAAACTAACTTTTACCTCACCGCAGCCAAAGTTAATTTTTTGGATGAAGGAGAATTAACCACAGGCAATTTATTCTGAGATTGAGAATACTTTGCTAAATGTGTCCAGTTCTCAGGAGTTACTGGTCCACACAGGGACTGCATACCAGTGTAACGCAAAAACTCAAACTGCTGTAGTTACACCAGGAACATTCGGGACTTTCAGGCATTTTAAGGCTAGAATGAACAAGATACCAGCATGTTTTCAGAATGACTAGCAAGAGAGGTAAAGCAGCTAAAGAAGTGACTCACAACTGAAAGATACCGCTGTTTGAGGGCAGACCCCATCACTTACTTTTAGTATCACAAACAACATTAAAGACGCTTTTTAAAGATAACTTTGCATTATGGCAAAGAAGGGGAAAGAATAATTCTTCTGTTCAACACTGACCCTCAGAAGCTGCAGGCATCTAGACTTCAAACCATCATTAAAGCTTTTAGATCTGGGAGTCTGAAGACACTAGTGACTCAGGACAAAGTTTTACAATTTGATGGTGTAAATGCTTTTTTTCACAACACCTAAGTAAATACTTTAGTTATAACAGTGTCCTGGAAATCCAATAGTTTCCTCAACAGTAATCATGGTACATTAGGCATAGAGTACAAATTAAATTACTTGTGTGAAACAGAGAAGTTTTTTAATAAAATTGCTTTTACTGAAATACTCATACTATGCTGGAATTCTATCTTAAACTGTTCCAAAGGTAAAAGTCAGAAAGAACTGTCTTAGTTTGACTCTCCAATTGCATCAGACCATTTACATGTGTGCTACAGTTTGATGCAATTTTAAACATTATTGCCTTTTTACTATAATGTAGACATAGATACTTTTATTAGCTTGCCTTAGCATTGATCACTTTAGCTAGAAATTCTTGCTATTTACAAAACTAACTTGCACAGCACTAGCAACCTACTAATATTATTTTATGCTAGCAAATGAGAGAAATTGGGAAATGGAAAAATGTATGTGGACCATGAGGAAATGTTCAGGCCCAGGAGACCCTACCATCCCATGAAGTAATGTACCCAGAGAACATCTGGAAGCCGCAAAGATTGTAACGGCACATGCTGGCAGGAAAGGGTTTTCTCTCTGTAGTTTTTATGGACTTATAATGCACCAAAGGTTTCTGAAGGTCACCTGAGTTAGTGCAGATATTCATAGAATCATAGCTTGGAGGAAGTGATCCTTGAATACTAACCAGCTTTCTTGGGCCCCTCTTCCCTCCAGGACTTTATCCCATGCTATTGTACCAAGCAGATCACTGAAGAGGCCAAAGCCTGCTCTCCTGAAGTCGAGAGTAGTGAGCTTGCTGTGCACCCTCCTTGCTGCCCTGAGGATCTTGAACTCCACTATTTCATGTTCACTGCAGCCAAGGCTGCCCTTGAACTTCACATTCACCACCAGCCCCTCCCTGTTGGTGAGAACAAGGTCCAGCATGGCACCTCTCCTCATTGGCTCCTCTATCACTCTAAGGAGGAAGTTACTACTGATGCATTCCAGGAACCTCCTGGATTGCTTATGCCCTGCTGTGTTGTCCCTCCAACAGATATCAGGGTGGTTGAAGTTGCCCATGAGGGCCAGGGCTTGTGAATGTGAGGCTGCTCCTATCTGTCTATAGAGGGTCTCATCCACTTGGTCTTCCTCATCGAGTGGCCTGTAGCAGACCCCCACTATAACGTCACCTGTCCCTGCTCTCCCTTGAATCCTGATCCATAAGCTCTCGGTTGGCTCTTCATCCATCCCCAGGTAGAGATCCTTGCACTCCAGTTGGTCACTGACCTAGAATTGTCTGTATTTCCCACACAGGCTATCCCCAGATGCCTACCACCTCTCCCCACACCATCAATTTACAGTTCAAATTGCAAAAGCTCTCAACATGCTCACGACAGTACAAACATTACAAACAATTCAAGTATTTAAATTGTATTTCCATACCACTGTGATGTTAAACCAAACCAATGTAATTTTTCCCCCAAAGGCACTACAATGAAGCTGCAAGTGGGTACATTCTCCCTTAACGTGCACAAGGTTAGTACTTATGTACTTATTGGAAACACACACAGACCCTACCTACCTTGCACTATGTGATGCAAAGGGGATAGCAAAGGCGGCTCTGTGAGCAACAGTGGTTTCCTTCCATCTATCACATCCGTAAACATGGGAGCTGCAAAAACCAGGACTAGTAGAGGAAAACAATATGGCCAAGGAAAAGACCTGCAGAGACCGAGACACTTTCCCTTTCTTTTGTAAAGTTTCTACACTGCAACAATAAGCTTTTATTCAGTCTTCATCCAGTGCTCACCTATCTTCACATCCCAAGCTGCATGCACCTGGCATTTCAGAAAGCTTTGAAGACAGCATAGTGCAGTCAGGGCTTTCTCAATGAAGCATGTGAAGGTTTAGAACAAGAGTATATGCTTGTTTTACCTGTCTTCCATTTTTTTCTAAATGAGGGACTGACAGGTGCTGCCCCCTGTGCCTGCACATGTCCTGGCTATTGTCAATAGGCCAAAAACTGTTGTCATTGCCACTGTTGGTGGTGGCATCCATGCAAACAGAATTGAGGACTTCTCTACGCTGGCAGCTGTCTGGGTAATGTTCCTATGTTTCATATAAGTACCATATGCAAAAAAGCACAGATTTATAAAGATGTACATGACTTAGGCTTTTGTGTTCTTAGTTTACTAGCAGAAACTCTTGTTAATAATGATGGGCAGAGACTAACCAAAAGGAGTGCATACTGAGTACACAAAATGAGAGCTGTCGTATGTTACAGGAAGAAACAGAGCACCTGATAATTACTTTTTAAATAGATATCAACAGGGGAAAAAAGACTTACCTTAAAAACACCAACACACATCTCTTACAAGCTTTTTCACTTGCACAGTCATATGTGCAAGAGATATCATGCTATTTTCATTCAGTATCTGTAAATCTAACAATATCCCCAAGAAACACATTCTAAAAGGTAAAAGCAAAGACAGAATGATAGATATTAGACCAAACATACCACTTAGAATTCTAGGTCTACCCTGTAGTTAAGTATGTCATTTAGGGAGCTATAAATTAAAAACACAGAAAAGTTAAGGTGGGAAGTTTATCTAGTACAACCTACTCTGCTCAAAATAGGGCCCCTTTCAAAATTAGATCTAGCTGCAAAGCTGGAATTGGCTGTTGTCATCAACTACTTTGCTATTGAAATCAAATTCTGCAATATGACCTTCGGGTTCTTGTATTTTAATCCCAGCCCCTCTTGTAGCTGGTAATTTTTGCAGATGTCAGAAAACAACAATTTATTGTGTTTCAAAAGTGCGTGTTTGGTTGCTTTGAGAAGGACCAGTGAACTGAGGCCCATTAATGTCAGTAAATCATACACCTAGTAATTAAAGTGAGTATGACAAACGTTGACAAAAAAAGAAGTCCATATTTAGAGTGCGACAGAATTAAGATTTCAAGTACAACCTCTATTGCGTATTCATTATGCTACAAATTCCTTAATTATATAGTCGCTTTCTGCCCTTTTCCATGCAGTGGACAGAACGAACCATACTCATGCAGTGGACAGAACGAACCATACTCATGCAGTGAGCAACTTTCAAGTCGTGTTCTCTTCACTTGTGCGAATTATGCTTTAGTCATAAAACTTCTACAAACCTTACTCTGAAGACAGCATGATCAGCTTGCTCATACTGCTCTACTGAGTGGAGTTTAAAGTATCTCATCACTTCAAAAGATATGTATGAATTATGGTCTTCAAAATACAGCAAGCTAAAGGGTCCATTTTACAGACTGAGAGCCAAGCAAGGCAACAATGCCATCAAGGGCTTTACCTAAACCCCAAAGAACTTACCATTTTATAGATAATTTATAGATAATTTACAGATATTATAGATAATCACTTTATAGATAATTCTATAATATACAGAGGTATACACATATACTCATGCACAGGGAAAGTTACCCATGCACTGAAGTCAAAGGGACACATGCTTGGCACGTAGTTAGGTGTGTTCAGTACTTAAGAACAGCAGATTTTAGATCCAGAAGTGAGTGCCCAAGCAGGTAATTAGTCAGTCATCGTGCAAAGGGTAGTGGTGTGGTATGTCACTTGCCCAGAATCACTCTGTATAGTAATATATATAATAAGGCCACATAAAGCTATCCAGGCAATTAGAAATCTGGCATTCCCAACTGTTCTTTGAAGTGTGACTTCAGTAAATATTGCCATCAGGGAGGTTCAGAGATACACCTCCTTAGCCTTCTAGGAAA
>VXBL01007069.1:675850-761212 GCA_013400195.1 Aramus guarauna | reverse complement strand
AAAAAAAAAAAAAAAAAAAAAAAAAAAAAAAAAATTAAAAATGAGCCAATTTCTCAATGTGTCATTATACTGTTATGAACATAAAACAGGACTGGAAATTCTAAGGCTGCCATAGAGACATCTTTCCTCTGAACAGCCATAGCGTAGTGGTAGATGAACCTCATTAAACCCACAAGCTTAAGACGAAGACCACATGCCTCCAAGAGAAGAGGGTATAGACAAAAAAGTCAGGAACAATCCATCTGTGGAAGGTCCTCTTGCTGTCTGCCCATTCCATGGTGGGCGAAGGTTGGCATGGACATTGCCCATGGTGCTGCAGGCAACTGGAAAGCATCCTGGTATTCCAGGGTGGCTGGCTCGCTTCTTCCCCACACTGGAAACCCGGATGACCCCACAATCCTTCTACCAGCCCCTCACTGCTGCCAGTCAAGAGACAGGTCTGTACTGGTACCACAGCTGCCACTCTGCAGCCAGGCTCCAATCCACCGTGTGCCCCTTCACCTTCCAGACTGGGTGTCTTGCCCAGCTAGCCCCAATACCCTGTCAACCTCTTGCTCATCTGCCTTCTTTGCCTGCCCAGTTATCTTCTGTTAACCTCTGGCTCAGCCCCTTGGCCATTTCCTTGTCTCCCAAGCTTTTCACCTCTATCACATATTTTTGTCTTCAAGTCAAGTGGCCAGTCTCAACCACCTCCTTGTCATCTGCTGAGCAGCCCTTACCACCATTTTTCATCCCTACTTTCAGTCTTCGCCTCAATACGCTCTCTTTTTTTGACCCAATAATTCTCTCCATCCTTCCCAACTCACATTCACAAGTCAAGACAAAGCTGCCTCAACACTTCGCAGGAGCAAGAAGAGTCCTGATAACAGAGGACTTGGAGCGTCGTCTTAGTTCAGACTCTGTTCAGATTCATAGCCAGGGAACAGCAGCCCTGTGTAACAACCACAGGAATAGTTCAACTTGGATGTAAGCCAGAACTGTAGCAAACTGTGCATGCAGGTATGTATGTATGTAGCAAACAATGAGAGTAAGGTCGCAATGAATTCATCAACAATACTTCAAAAGGCATATAACCTTGCCAAGTTTGAAAATAAAATGTATTAACTCAAAATGACAATCACATCGGTGCTTCCAGCTAACCACAGACACAGAAATTTTTGTACTTAAGTGTCAAATAATGGCTTGCGCATTCCACAGTAAGGCTCTTTGCACGCCCCCGTTATGCAAACTGTCTTCTATATACTCTACTTCACATGACTTTGCTTATAAACAGAACTCTGATATTTTTTCTGAGGACAATTATCTCACCCCTTAAAATAAACCAAAGAGAAATTTCAAACTGAGGGATGGCTGCACAAGGCTTTAAGAAAAAACTTTTCATGTTCTTTAATATTAATCAAGTATATCACTGTACTAATCCACAGTGCTCTTACTTCAACGGTTATGATCTTCTATCTCTCTTCTTTCTGATGATCACCATCTCATTAACCAGCTACAGGGATATATGTTTCTAAAAAATGAATGCATCTCCTACTAAGGATCCCATATTAATGATTTATGGCTGTCACACTTCAACAAGACTGCTTATCATGTCTAAAATCTAAAATTTTCTTCTCCACTCTATCAGTGATTTTGTTTGTTCTTCCATAGGTTTGAAAAAAGCCTTCCTCTACTCCATAGTTCTTTCCTGATTGCCTGTACACCTTGCACTTCCATCACATCATCGGTCATTTGATATTCTCTTTATCCAGTCACCTGCTGTCATACTACTCACACAAAGAAAACTGTCAGGCCCACAACAACATGCCTCACAAGACTTCCCAACCTCCCCTTCACAATTTTTTTTTTTTCCTTCCTTTTGATGATCACTTTCAATAACTCCAGCTTTCATGTCTGTTCATACAGAACATTAGCACTTCTCAGCTACCCCGCTAACAAGCATTAGGAGCCCAGCTTTCCTACGCTGGCTTAAAAGAGAGTAGCTACCAACCACCCCGAAGAATGCTGCAGTATCACAATCACTGCGTGAGAATAATTTCAAAAGCAGGAACAAAGCAAGATGTAGGCTCAACTGAAAAAAAAGAATTAAAGACTTAAATTATACCAGTGTTATACAATGGGGTAACCTTCAGGAGATTAATCTCCAAAATATAATTCAGAACAATTCCAATAACTTCAAAAGCATTTAAGAAATAATTTTTAAAGAGAAAAATTAAAAAGAGAGAGGGAACATTAAACACGGACTTCTGGAAATCAGTCAGGACACAACACACCAGACCCGTCCTCCTACAGTCTACATCTCTCAATGGATTAAAAAAAAATTACACTCAAATAAAAAGAGAAAATCCACAGAAAGGTAGAATTTCTGCATGTCTGCCACTCAGTTATGGACAATGGTATTGCACTTCTATGTCTTCTTCCATTTATCCTGAAGTGTCAGCGAAAAGGTCTATAGAACTTTATTTTCAGTCTACTTGGGGGATCCTTTAGTTCATCCTATTTCCTGTATTCATCCATGAGCTGCAACATGATTGACATCTTTTCCATCAGAATTGTACAGCAGCATGACAAGCTAATTATTCCATAAAAGATGATACATATTACCTCTCCAGGTCAAGCTACGATCCCCTATTTAGATGTCATTTTTAAAATGACAAGATTTAATAATTTGTGCATCATTCTAGTCCCGATACTAGGCTCTTCAGTTTCAGAAGTTCCCTGAAAATGAAGATTTTGCCGCTTCTGTGTAGTTTTTGCTGAATGCTACCAGTACTGATAATGAAGACTGGTAACCCTTCTTCTGTAGCAGATGAACCTATTTCTTCTACTTTTGTCAGGGCTCTCCAGAAACAAAAAGTGACAAAAGGCACTTCTTAAAGGAAGTTTTATAGCTTGGTTTCATAGCTTAAACTGGCTAGAATCAGTTACTTTTTTCCCCCCAGCTAACTTTGTACGCCACTGATCGATTTCTTGCCAAAAATGCATCCATATCGGATAACAACAAAACAGGGGAGGAGGCACATTAAAGCACGCAAATGTATTCATACGTTCAGAATGCAGTCAGAGGCAGGAGACAATTAGAGAAGGAAATTCAAAGTATAAGGCATTTCCTGAGGATTAATGAGGGGGTGGTAGTGTTTGATAGTCAAGGGCAGGATGGGTTCTGCAACCAGCAACATTCATTAATCCCCCAGGCAACACAAACTGGGATTCTGCTAGTTTTTTTCTTCCTTTTTGCTGCACTCGTTATTTTCCTTAGCATTTAATTAAAATTTTCATTTACTCTGACGCCATTCTTCCTTCAGAGCCCAACGCTGTCTGTATGTCTGAACAGTGCTACTATGGTAAATGACATCTATAAAATCATGGAATTAATACCTGGTGCAAAAGGCCAGCTAACTTTTCAAGTTTAAGAAAGTTCTTCTGATCTTCTCCTAAAGACTAAAAATGTTTGCTGCCTTAAAAGCAGAAAGGGTTCAGCAGATGCGATCCTTTCCTCTAATTTACAAGCTGCTTGACGGCCTCCACCATCCTAGTGGCAGCAGACAAAGAGAGAATCGAGTATCGGAGAGAACAAATGATTGTCAAGCTACCTTTCCGCTCCTTAGGAAGCCACGTACACTAATGTATTACTTCACATGTCCCAAACTAGCAACCATCCCCTCCATTATCATAACTCCATACTAACCTGTGACTGGTGCATCTATGTCCAGCAAATTTTTTTCCTGGCGGAGAATTGAAGCTCCCTCTGTTATTATTCTCAAAGCAACGCTCTCTTCCAGTCTCCCTTCTTTCATGAGGTGTGCCTTTAAGATATCCACACGGGGTTTTCCATCATTATCAAATACTTCCTTAGCTGTGAGCCGGTGACTTGGAGGAAATGGGACAGCTGAGTGGAAAAACACAAAAAAAAAAAATCCGGTCACTTTTTACAGTAAAGCCTCTGTTACTGATAACGACACATTTCAAGAGACATCTCTTCTGCAAAAGAGTGTTAACATGAATTTTCTACTGCCTCTTATAATTTGTGGTTCAAATTGTACATAGATTATCGAAGATACCATTAAAGCGTGTATATTCTGCAGGCTACATTATTCATGCATGCAAGAACAACTAATTCATGCTTATAAAAAATTGAGAGGAAGATGTAGGCTATATTTACAGGTAGATACATTCAAACAAGCCCCCCAAAAGGCATGGGAATATCAGGGAAAGAAGGGAATGAAGCTTAAATTGCTCTAGTAGCACTAGAGAACATTGATATAACGCTCCCTTCCATTAAGAGCATAAACTGCACAAACAAGTGCAATATTTAATTTCCATGCGTGGACATGCATAGATACACTCCAATTAAAATGCTAAAATCCAAGACAGACCTCTCTCTAATGACTTGGGGTAGGGGGATGGAAGATGTCTTCCCCGTATAAGTAATAGCTACGCAAGATACGTTTGAAGCCCATCTAAGCGCGCCTGAGCGCCAAACAGACCACTCCAGCAAAGGGCAGAGGACGCATCAGACTGAAGTTGGGAATAAATGAATAAATAGGCGGGTTGCCCTAGCAACATGGCAGCGACTAGCGAGCTGCGTACTGCTCACGCGAGGTCTGAGGTGTACAGCAAACTTCAGATGCTCCCGCCCTTCTGGAGCCAGCTGGAGTGAGAAGGCTCGGAGGTGATGCTGTCAGCTGCCAGGATGAAGCGGGAGCGTTATCCCAGCTTAACCCCCTTTCCCTCGCGGTTCAATCGGAGTGGCATCAGGCATGGCCTGCCTCACCAGCCACAGGGTAATTATACTGATTGCCTGCCACAGCTCCTGTTATTCGGGAGCTGGGAGCGGGAAAAGGAGGTGGCCACAGGGCTGGTCTCGGCTGGCCACATCCACAGTGCAACCCCGTCCCTGCCAAAGGGCCTCGTGTCCTGTGGAGCATCTTACTGGCAGCTCCATCGTATTGTGAGACACAAAACCCTAACACGGAGGATCAATATATCTGCTAGCTTTGACTTTCTTCTCATTTCACAATCAGTGTACTTCAGAAACAGCCCACACATCATTTAAAGTCCAAGCAAAGAACTCTTCACTTACGCTACCAGAAGTAATAGAGCAAACAACCTCACTTTGTGCAGTTATTTTCCACAGACATTTTAAACACAAACATCTTCAGAAAATGCCTTCTCGGGTTTTTTGGCTCAATTTTTTTTTTCTTTTTGCTGCCCTAGTCCCAGTAGCTGATTCACTGAAATAGTCTAGTGCGGATTAATGAATGTGGGTCTTTGCAATACACTGAAGCCCAACTGCTCTCGGACTTAAACGTGGGACAAAAGGAGGAGAAGATGAAAGTTTATGACATTACCAGGATTCTCCTGAAGCAGTGGCACCTACAACCAACAATGAAGTTAAAACACAGCCCTCAGCTCTGGAAAGCCCTGCCATGGATCCGTGATTATGTTACTCAATCGACAAGAACTCCTAGGCAGCTTTAAATTAGCTTACGTTTTGAATGATAAAGTGTTTATGTTTCTATGATAAAAGGTAGGCTGTTAAAGACCAAAATCTCACCCCGCTTTTCGCAGCTACTGCAGTTAAGCCTACCCCATGACACTCTCAAAAACGAGAGTCAATCTTTCACAGGTATCTGCAGCAGACCCTCAAAAGCCAGACAGCTACATGCATGAGCTATAAACATTTCATTATGCAACATAGAACAAGAATAATCACTGCAAGAAAAAGGAAGGTGAATGAGGACTCAGCAGTTCTCCAAGCCTCCATTCTCCTTCTGCAAAAAAACCCAACAAAAACCCCCAACCAAAACAAACAAATAAAACCCAAAAACAACCAAACCAAAAACCTGGTCCTTCCTAATGATCCTGCATATCCTGAATGGAGGAAGAAGGAGAGGGAAAAGTTGTTACTTATTTCCAATCAGTTTGGCTGGAAGAAGCACATACCACTATCTTGCATTCCTTTGCAAGACAATTGCCTCTGTTCTTCCCCAAAGGTAACATGGTATAAAAACCTAATACAGCGTACTATTACTTTGAGGTAACTACCATATGTTCATGTATGCTGAAAGGAGATTTTTACATTTATAAAGACAGAGCAAAACAGACAAGCAAGCAAGCAAAAGCTATGAAATGTTACCTACTGATTAAGAGAAAAATATGGTGTACACTGCAGCACTGTAAAAGCTCTGCAGGCAGATTTCTAACAAACATGTACCAGTGGCTAATTAAAGAAAAAAAGATACTGTTCCAATAGCAGATGATTAATGATTAATTAGCAAAAAACATGAGCGACTGAACAGAGCACAAATTGCATCTTCCATTATGAGAATATTAATTTTGTATGTACACATACACAGAGGTTCCACAGAAGAACAATGTAAGAAATGGTCATGTTCACATGAAGTCAGTTAAACATCGTTCTTTGCTGGTATCGCCCCACAAATGCCTGGATCAGCCAAAATCCTTTTATAAATATAACAAAAGTTTAATTTCCATTGCTTTATATATAGCAATGTTACCATCTGAACACGCAAGTATCCGTCAGCTTCTCCATACCTGCTTTCTTCTGCTGCTTTTTTTAAACCTATGCTATTAGCGCTTGCAAGGACTAACTCTTTCTCTCCCAGTGGTTTTGCTTTTTTCAGAAACAAAAGAAAGGGCCTCATCAGACAGCAACTGTGCACACAGCATCACAACAGGGAAGAACACGGAGTTGGGAGAGGAGCCCACCAGGGAGAGGCAGGAGGAGGAAGGAGTGGTGGGTTGAAGTGCCAGCACCGTGCTCCTTGGGATGCTTTTGTAAATAGATGTCGGAATCTGTATCAAGCAAAGGCCATAAAAAAGGGAGAGGCGTTAAAATTTGCATGTACATACCACATGTATTTTTAGGAAGTTTAGTGACAAATCCCACTACAAGACAACCACACAAGAAAGCCATACACACTCATCCATTCTATGTAAAACATGAAACCTGGACTGGTCTCCACCTCTGTTTGCATCTATTTATTTGTATTGGCATTAAAAAAAAACAAAAAACAAAACCAACCACCTACTCGCACCATGTGAAATACTACCCTGGTGGTTTGGTAATAAAACACAGACCACAACAAAGAAACAAAGCTTTTAACCCTTTACTTCAGCCTGTCAGTAGCATACTCCCAAGATCTGAAAACACAAGAAAATATTCTTTAATCACTTACTGTTGTTTTTCTCTTGTGCTATCAGGTCTCTTGAGCATGTTCCAGCAAATGGAGAAAAAGATCAACCTGCTATTTTACAGTTCTTGCAGGCTCCCGCAAAACCCATCTTACCGATAACACAGCCACTGCAAAGGTCAGACACATCGTTACTGTTTCTCTCAAATATTAAGCAGCCTCTCTAGAACAAATAAATAAACCATAAAGAGCTGTGCTTAATTACGGTGGACCATGTGTGCACACATAAATAAAATACTAGCATGCAGCAAAGCCAGCATTATTTTGTTTATATATTATTCATTTAAAAATGAAGCTGTACACTAAATTAATACTCTCAGAGGAGGCTGCCCATAAGAAAAACTATCTTTCATCAATATTCGAGTTCCTTGCAAATTATCTCCCTCTGTAACCCTTGTCCTGTAATTTCATACAACTTATGCTGTAGGTCTGCATGCAACTATGTTTATAGCACACCACACTTATGAAAAATAAATACTCTCCTCTTCCTTTGTAGGGGAAAACACACCAATAACTATCATCATCTCAATAACCCAACGCACTGCATTTCTCTGATGGCAATTTGCAATTCTGCATTTTGAGAAACATTTTCACTATAGCTGTGGGTAGAACACAAGTTATTAACAAACAGGTCAACACTTACTCTACACATGCAAAAAAATTAGGTCACTCAGCAGCTTTATTTTTTTCTCAGTCTACTTATTCATAATCTTCAGACTTAGGATATACAATATTTTTCCCATCTCCAACTCCAACAAAACTATTTCTGAAAGCTAGGAACATTTTTAATAGCCAACTAACACTTTTTGCTGGCTGACTTTGAAAATCTACCCCCGTTTTACAATGTGGTTGAACACATGGCACATTCTTGGGCACTCCTCCTGAACAATAACAACATCCATACTGGAGTATTTACTGTTTAAGCAGAGTTCTGTATTTCTGTACCGTGCCGCGTCTGACCAAAGCTACAGTCCAGTAGATAAAGCAGCAGCCAAAGATCAGCCTTGTGACCTAATAGCAGTAGCGTAATACTACATAATTCTGATCATGGTCCTCTACAGTTGCCTACAAATTTCTGGCTCTACAGGGTTACTACGAACCAAAAAGGAAAAAGACTGGCAATTTTATTTTTTTTTTTCTTCCAAGAACACTACTTACTTCAGGTGACAGACAGGAACAAGCGGCTGAGTCACTCCCATCCACAGCTGCTAAGGGGAGCCGAGCAAAGCCTCCCGGGCAGCGCGGAGCTCACCAAAGCAGTGGGAAAAGGGAAAGGGCGCTGCCAAAAAAGCTCAGCCACGCAGGACATTGAGTTCTCACGGCACAAGAAACTTCCATGCGGAAGCACGCAAACGATGCTTTCGTCTCTGCGCACAAGTTATTCAGTGACAGATTCACCATTGAAACACACTGGATTACTAGGATCTTTTTTTAACCTACACCTTTCTTTCTTAGTACATATTCTTTAGGAATAGTATACAAAAGGGTGAGTTATTTAGAAGACAAAATTTCTTTTTGATATAAAAAAGTCTACTATAGCATTCTGGATGTGTGCAATTTCTTACTAGGTTTTTGTCCACTTGAATTTTAGACAGCATACGTCTCTACCTGGTAAAAAAAAATATATATTCAACTAATTATATGACAGTGTAAGATTCAAACCAAATTTTTCTCAGTGCAACTCATTCTTTTATTTTCTAACAATGACGATCAGATTTCATTTTACATTAGGTCCTTTTATTAAGAATAGGCACAGGCAATGTAAAGCCTGCCTGGTAGCTATTCCTGATTCAAAAACATCACTAGAATTAGCAACCCCTTTCTAAAAGGTCAAACTTCCATGTGCCATTTTAAGATACGATGTATTTGAGGACTTTTTTTTTTTTTTTTCTAAATCCGCTCACTGGATTTTTGCTAAACAATTTGACAAAACTTAATAATTGCTGATATGATGAAAGTGCTGGAAATTAAAATCTGGAAAATAAATCTGCAATATAAAATAATAATAAGCTATGAGGACTCCTATAGAAATTTAGCATTCATTTTTCTCCCTGTCCAAGTACTTCTTGCAGTGTAATCGAAAGTTGTCAACTCAGTTGTATTTGTTTAAAGACATAATTAAATCAACATGACTCAAGAACAAGGTACATTGCTTCACAGAAAGCTGAGGGTTACACTGGACAGATATGTCGGCTGGCAGCGTGGAAAACGGGCCACGTGAGAAGAGGCAATAACACCTGTGACCCAGGAAAAGCCATTTTCAAGAGACTTGGCAGTCAGTTGAGGTAAAAATGGTCAGTATTTACCCAAGATCACTGACTCCTCTTCATGTATCATGTGAGGGGGGAGCATCCTTCTCAAAGAACAGTTAGGGGCAATAAAACCCACCACAAACGAGCTGCTTAATTGCTGTTGAAGTCATTAAGAAATTCCAGTCCTTGGTTCAGAAGGTACTATAGGTTGGCAAGGAAACTGCTTCACTGCAGACTGAGATGAGCCTTGCTAGCATCATTTCTTGATGTATGAAGGCTCAAAATAATAAATAAATAAAAAAAAAAGAGAGAAAATACCAAAGACACTTCATCAAATATCCCAGCTCTGCAGACTATTTTTAATATCTTCTGACATTTCAATCATAACCAGAGAACACAGCAGCAAAGACATAATTGCCTCAAAGAAGCTTGCCTAACTTTGGACAGAGGCTATGCTAGGAAGGTGTTTGTAAAAGGAAGGGACACATCAATTGTGTAGCGTTCCCAACACATTTCCAAGTAGTTCCCAGATGCTACGGCACTTGACGTGGCCTTCCAATCAGTACGCTTCACGCCTGCCTTTACTCCTCAGGTGAAATGCCCCACATAAGCCAACTGATTCAAGCACCTTGCAAGCGGTCCTCATGTAGCATAACTCTGGGATACCTACAGGAAGCAAATCCTTTACAGAAAACACTTTTGCTGGATTTGAGCCTCAAATTCGCAAAGGAAAGGTTAAGTCTCATCGCCCTGCTTCTTTTACAGGGGAAAGCTGCACCCGACCAGCTGCGAAGCAGGGACTGCACGTTGTGCTGGAAGCTATTTCGTTACCTCTCGATGATGTGGATACGGTTTTGACAGGATAATCTTGTCTCAACTACCTCTGTCATTTCAAATGAGCACACAGGGACCTTTATGCAAATGGATCAGTGGTACAGCAGAGAGAAAGAGCACCAAAAGTCACCCTTAGCTTGGAACCACAGAACTGGGCTGAAATCCTGTCATTTCTGTCAAATTACCCAGCTGAGGTAAGAAGGTATTTTCAGTGTCCTCAGATCTGAATTCCTAACAGTATCTTTCCAAAGTTACCTGTTCTCTCAGCTACTGGGCAAAGAGGATTAAGGGTCACAGTATTGCCCCTTCCCACCACTTCAGGAACTGGTATGATCTTTTCAGTACATTACTGGCCTTCTCCAGAATATACAGCACCTAACAAAAAGAAAAGTATAGAGCAAGACTTTTCTTCAGCTCTTTAAAAGAACATAGCCAATCTCCTCATAAACTCAGGTCAAATTATATTTGAAAAGAACAACCATAAGTAGCTATGCCACCTATAGTGACCACACAGATGCACAAAAATATCCATTAAAAAACCCAAAAAACCACTCACCAATATAAGATTTGATGTTCTTTATATTTACCACAGGAAACCTCAAAAACCATAAAGAAGAATTCACAAAATGGAGTTCTTCAAAAGGGTTAGGGTAGTGACACATTATTCTTAATCTGAGCTCAAATAAAGTGTAATAAAACACACAAAGGACTGGATAAAAACACGAAATTCCCTCGGTTGCTTGACTTTCATCTGGTGAACTGATTGACACGTACCCATCCCAAGCACTCTGCACACTTATGATAAGAGGTAAAGTGTTGATATCAGTAACACACATAAATTTGGATTACCGTAACCAGTCAAATCTAACGCTAATCTTCAATCATTTTCAAACAATCAGCAATAAAAATGTTTTTCACTTTCTCAAAAAAAATCTGAAAAAAATAGTCACAGGAAAACTTTTGCAGAAAACCATTTAGAGGCAACAGACACATCAGAAAGCATATCATAAGAACACAGAAAAAGGTACCAGTTGGAAAGGAAAGGAGGTACACTTTGAAAAGAGTTGCCTAAAAAAAAAAGCCTCGTAATTCCAAGAAATGTATCTGAAATACACAGTCATGCGGTTATTTACTAACAGCATTCCCAGAGTTGGCACTGGCCAACTACTGGAATAAGCAAACAAATCCTATGAGTCTTGTAAGAGCACAAAGCAATGTGCATCCCTATAAAATATCACAAAAACATATCCTTTCCCTGTGTTTGAGATCATACACAAGTATCTTTGACATTTATTATCCCCTCCTGTCCACAGGGTAAAAAAACCCAAACCAAAACAAAACAAAAAAACCCCTACAAAATAAAAGAGAGGGGAAAAATTCAGTTTAACAGGAAATATTCCCAGTTAGGACCAACACATACAGTTAAAACTGGAAAATGTGATTCTAGCTTCCTGGCCTCATCAGCAAAGTTTGTTTTTCTACTTTGTGTGTTACACCCAAGTTTTTCCATAGGCCTCCAACTGCATACTGTTGAGCTTTGTTTTTATTAGCTTTTGGAACACAGAACAATAATTATCCAGAGTTTAAATTCCTTTATAGGAACAATTCATTTGGAGAAAACAAAGTCGGGGGGAAAAACCCTGTAACAATGGAAAATACCAAATGTCTTCCAAGACTTAGATAAGGAATCAGGCGCACTCCTCCATCCCCCAAAATACTTGAGTGATGGGTAATTTCTTCTCTATAGTAAGACTTCACTATTATTCCTAATTGGGAACAATTCAGAAGCGATTGCATATGAAATTATTTCAAATATATTGGGGAAAAAAACCCAATTAATTCTAGGACCGTAATACCCTTCAGATGTCAATACAGATTTATGGCATCATTTTCTTCTGATTCTCCAGTTGAACCTACTTCAGTCAGTTGACACTACCAAATTTCAGTCTCTTATCTGGCAACATAGATACAAGGAGCACTGCAGACCATTCTTCACCTAGAAATTGAGGTCTTAGACCCTCTCGCACCTTTTGAGCGTAATGGGATAACGTTAGCAAGTTTGGTCAATCAGCTTAGCTTTGAGGTCTAGCTCAAAGTCTCCAGTGACATGCAAAAGGGCAGAAAAGCAAACATCCAAAGCTGCTCCAGCAGGAAGAGATTCAAATACAACAAAGATTCAGCATCCAAAAATTGACCACTGAGCACGGTTTGGCATCAGTCAAACAAATTTATTAAAAACAGTCCTAGAAGGAGAGATGAGGAAGTGCAGGTGAAACAACCTTTATTTGCAGATATTCTGTTTTCTAGCACTGCTTAAATGTTACATTACAGAAGTTGTTCTGCTTAAATGTCAGCCTGCAGAAGTTGCCTCCTGGAACAAGAAACACCAGCTCACCTCTTGCTGCTACAAGAAAGTCATAGAGTCGTTTTGGTTGGAAAAGACCTTTAAGATCATGAAGTCAAGAAGCTATTCACTAGGCAAAGGAAATGGAAATTCCTGCTAGTGTTATAAAGTAATCCCTCAAAAAAAAAGTCTTATATTTCAAATTTATGATGTTTTGGCATCTAGTAATTGGTATCTTGCCCAAAGAGCCTGCAGCCTACAAGGCAAAGACAAGGGGATAGGGACAGTCATAGAGCTTGCTATTTTACTGCCTGCATCTTCCAGGCTCTAAGATGCTTACGCTTGCAAGTAGCATCTTTGAATTGTGCAAGTTTTAGTTTATTTAAAAATTTTCAAGAAAACAAACCTTGGGGAACACAAACAAACAAAAAACCCAAACACCTTACCTAAACGCCAATAAATATCAGGATGTGAAGAACATTTAAAACATTGTCTGAACTATTCCATACAAACTAAATCAAAAAACCCATGCTGCTCTGTAAATATTAGTGTGGTTTATTATTTTGCTGATCATGAGACATGTAGTAAGTAGCAAATCTACACCAGCACTTCAAAAATCAGACTAGGCCAAAGCTGTATAAATTAAAGCCTTACAAATATAAATATGTGCATGGACTAAGTGCAGTAAAATCCAAATGCACTTTAAAAAGTAGTTGGAAACAGCAGTTGATGGGTATTTTTTTTTGCATTTTTTGGTTGTTGTTTTATTTTTATTATTTATTTTAATCCTGAACAGCCTTGCTTGTTTTAGTAGCATTTTTGCCTTTGACAGAAGTTTTAAATCAGCATACTTCCGCACAAGTGAATCTACACTGACTAATCCTGGTTTGTGCTGTATGAGGAACTAGCAAGCTCTACACATATTAGTGTGAAAAACATCATTTCAGAATTATACTAAAACTGAATTCTGCTTGTTCAGCCATAATTCAAATACGGGAATTGCAGGATAGGCATAAAATAAAATGTACTTGATTGTAGAAGAAAACTAATTTGTGCCAGGTTACACCTATTCCTGATTCAGTATCAGCCTTTTCTTGTTTAGGGGTCAGATCATGTACCTGGAAAAGTAGCAACATAAAAAGGTACTAGTCATTTTAATTTTATTTTTTTTCCCTCTGCAGTTTAACAGCTAGACATCAATAGTCTTCACATCCTGGTTTGGCTTTATCTAGATTAGGATTTAGGGACATACACATCACATTACACTGAGTCATATGAAAAACAAACCCCCACAAAAAACCCCAAAGCATAGCTTTTACAGTAAATACCCAAATGCAGTTTAAATGCCTGGCTTCTCCTGGAACCGAACTTTAATCAACGCAGCACATGCTCAGCCCAATTTGTTTCGTCTTGTGTGGTATCAGAGATACTGCTTGCCGGTTCAAACTAATACGCCGGTTCAAACGGGAACCTAAGAGGGAAAATTCAGTCCTCCATTTTCAGACAGGGCGCAAGCAGAAGGCAAAGAGTGCGTAAGCCCCCCACCAGCCCCATAAATGATGGTGCCTTTCGCTCCCGTTGAAAAGAATTGAAACTCTTCCAGCACACTGTATGAACCGATTCCCAACAATGACTTGTTCTTCTTCCAACATGCTCAAAGAACTAATTTTCTTGTGATGTTATTACAGTTTGCATAGATCAGTGCTAAAGATTATGGACCGCATTCATCACCGCGCTATGCCGCTGTAATTCCATTAAACAAGTGTTCTTTCTAATCCAGCATTAACGGATCATACTGTGAGCTTTGAAATGGAGTTCAGCCTGCTCTCAATGTCTACGTAAAACTTACCAAACCAAACCGAGTGACACTGGCATTAATCTGAAGTAACGTGGCTGTGAATCAGCCTTGGTATTTTTGTTTGATTTTTATAGCTTGCTCCTACCAGCACTTGTACCATGGAGTGTCCACATGGAAATTCTGCCTTGGATTCATCTCCAAAGCAGCACCTCTCCACATTCATATTTATTTCCATCAACTAACCCAGAGCACTATGCAAAGTTGCTTTTATTTTAAATAACAACACATGCAGGAATGTAAAAAAAAAATAAAAAGGCAACTTTTTGTTGATTGGAGCATTGTGTACTTTAATAGGCTGCTCTTTTTTAAAAACAAAACAAAAACTGTTGTTCTGGGTTTCATCTGGGTATATGTGGCAGCAACAGAGTTTCAAAGCCCTCAGTATAAGCTTCTAGTCCTGTATTTAAAAGGATATTTAATCCAAATCTTCCTTTTATTTATTAAATATGCTTTTATATTTTTTGTAAACCATATCTTCCCTGAAATCTCAATTGCTGCGTAATAAACATGTTGGATAAAAATAAATCTGTCTAAACTTACCATTTTGCCAATACTCTCTGAAACATCCTGTTCTTAAGCAGAACATTGGAGTTTAAAAAAGCAGCTTTATGAGGCTACAAGAGAATGAGACACCTGTGCTTTATTCCCAGGTCTATTGTGTGCAAGCAATTTAATTTTCACTTGCCGATCACTACACCCACAGAGAGACCTCAGCACCGGGGTGCTCAGTTCTGTCGTCCACCAGCGCGTGTTGGGCATGGTGGCTCCGTGAAGGGTGCCCACACGGAGACCAGCACGGCACAACAGGAATTCCAACACCCTTTCCAAAAAAGTCAATGAACAAGCACAGTTATCAGAGAGAAACCAAGAAAGAAGACTCATCTGCTAATGGCGAGGTAGAAGGAGGCCCTTTCGGTCAAACCTCAGGTCTCAAAGCCCTTAGTGCAGAACAGGACGCTGTTATTTCAGACAAAGATCAAAAAAGATTTCAATCAGGCAGAGCTCACTGCACTCAGTGAATTGCTGTGGCTGAGACGTCTTAGCTCAATACCACCACCTCCTTTCTTGGGGAACATCTCAGCTATAGACCTTTCCAAGCTGAGGTTTGGGGGTCCTCTCCCCACCCTGCCTGAGCCCAAAATACTTTCCAAAGATGACTCAAAAGCCTGGGATCGGAGAGGAGGAGAGGAAACGTGATGCTGCCACCTGGGCAGAGGCAGGCAGCCTTCTGCTCCAAGGGCTGCTTCCACATTTGACATTCAGTGGTCAACAGGGGGAAAGAAATGGCCTCATCTGTCCTAGGGTCTGGAATTTTGATGGCAGTGGTCCTCTCCTGCATGAGCAACTCTCCTTTGGTGCTAAGGAGTCTGAATATTTTTATTTTATCTTATGCTAAGCAGTAAGATTTCAAGAGAAGCTCAGGAAATCACCTTTTCCTCCAGGAAGAATCATAGAATCATTTTTGCTGGAAAAGACCTTTAAGATCATCAGGAAGTAACAGAGTGGTAGGGCACCTTTCCCAGAGGGTGAGAAATTTTACCCCTCCTTGAACTGAGAAGCTTTAATTAGTTTGAGATGCAGGTATGGCTACAGGATTAAGGCAGGGGGGAAGAATGGAGGGACACTTGTGCAAGTTATTGCTGCTATTAATGCCAGGATTGCAGTGTGCATACATTTATATGCTGGAATATTAATAACAAATGTTACGACAAATAAAATTAAGATGTTTTCCACATGAAGAAGAGTAAAAACCAAAAGTGGTGAACAGAACTCGAGCGAAGATCTCAAGTCAGGTTTTCTGTAAAGTTTCTGCTTATGCATGAAAGTAAGCACCACTCACCAGAGGAGAAGCCACAGATGTTATTTGTCATGGAAATATAAAAACAGATCCAGGCACCAATGGATTGCAAACAATAAAACTAGCCTACACATTTTCACTGGTTCTTTATCTCTCAAGACCATTCGTTCATTGTATTGCCAAGAGATGAGCTTATCTCTAAGGTTTATCAGATTTTTTTGATTAAATTACCTTAGCAAGAAACAGGAATTTATCTATTGGAAACATCGTTACCCTGACATTACTGATCTAACTAATACAGCTGGCCTACTACATTATTACCGTAATGAAGCAAAGCAGTATAAGGCAGAGCAGGGCCTAGAGAAGCAAGGTCCAGAATCACGGCCTACCACCAAGAAGCTATCCTGTATATACAATCCCTCAACATGCCCGTTGGCTTTTTTTCCTCTCTCAGAGACTACGCTGCGCTGTTCTGTTTTGTTTTGTTAGATGCATTACTTCATTTCTCTGTATCATCTTGACTTAAGGAAAACAACTCTGACTTAAGTGGAACATGGGGCCGTTAGTGCTTTTATTCAAATATCAAGGGGCTAGTTCCTGCTACTTGTAAAGGAAAGAAGTATCTTTCCAAGACCGCAGTTACCTCTCACACTGAACAATGGGTTTGCATTAAGCATATAATAAAAAGCCTGCAGATAAAAGGCATACTTCACAACTCAGACCAGGGGGCACAAGAAGGCACCAGGACAGAGAATTCACCAGTTCTTGCTTCGTGCAGCTCTCCTCACCGGTGCAAGAGAAGCACCAGGAGGGTCAGAGAAGCTTGGGGAGGAGGGGAAAGAAAACTTCACGGCCTGAACAAATGGTGGAAAAACAAGTAGGAAAAAACATTTGGGTGCTCAATACCACCTGAACCACACACAGAAGACTTTCTCCTGTTTGATTCAGCTCTTTCATGTTTGTAAGACTCATGCACTTTTAATAAAGCCTTAGGAAACAATAAGCAACAAAATTACCCCTCACACTTTTTATTTCTCCTACACAAAACAATCTCCAAGGTGTCTGGTGTACAGCTGGCCTCTCAAATCAAATGGAGAAAAAATACTAACACAAAACCTGGCAATTTCCAAGGCCTCCAAAATTTAGAAATATTTAGGTTTTGGAATTGTCCCTTCTTTCACTCTGTTTTAAAGGCAAACTTCTGACATACCACGTATTCAAAAGCCCCAGCATGGCCTCGCTGTGCAGTAAGCTCAACCTGTGGTTTGATAATACACGTGCAGCAAAATCTCTGAGGCGATGCCGCGTGCTGACGCCCTGATGCAACCCCAAATAGGCTGGGTGAAAACATCACAGAAGGAGCAAAATATTTCCTACAGCTCTCAGCTGAGCCTCCAGCAGGCATCCTGAAGATGCCTGGGATTTCCTTGCAAGATGAGCACTTCAAACCATCTCTGTCAAGGCTTGCTATGGTTTTCTCTCCTTCGTAAGAGGATGAAGGCTTTTGCAAAGTGGCTCTGTTGTTCAGAGAAAGGGCAAAGCTCGCCTAGCTTTGACCATATTCAAGAATACCTTTAAAAAAGGGTACATAATATCGTTTTCTGGAAGATAGCTTCGAAATATATGCCTTAGCAACCTGAAAGGTCGCATGAAGATTTGCATAGCCAGTACCTCATCACCACTTCTCTGGGTATGCTGTGGCCAAGGCAACAGTTACTCCAGGGAAGAGCGTAACAAAAGGGAGCACCTTTAAAATTTGCAGAAGTATCCCAAACAGAGCAATTTGCCCTACACATTTATTTTCAAAATCAAGAGGTTTTGTGGGGGGGTTGGGTTTTGTTTGTTTGTTTGTTGTGTTTTTATGTATCTTCTGCTTTGCACAATTAAAAATAATTGCAAAAATTACAATGCTTATGCTTCTTGAAGTGATTTTTAACTTCTGTTACCCTGCACTATCTGCAGCGAACGCAGAAGCACCTGTAAGGTAGACAGAGATTGCATCCGGACATGAAGTACTTACAATACCTATCTGTGCACAATTATTCTAGACAAAACACTCTGCTGAGTTTTGGTTTAAATGGACGATCTATCAAGGAAATAACGCACACCACAGCAGCATCAAGACACACTGCTGATGCCCTTGTTACACACTCTTACATTTTTAATAAAGGAGTGAATTACGATTACAGAAGTTGTAATGAATTTATATACCCGCATGGCTGTGTGTGCATGTGTTCATGGACACAAGTAAAACCTATACAGATTACAGATTTTATCTGTTAAAGCCATGCAGACCTAGAGAGAAGTACCAAAGGCTGTACCAGCTTTTATTTGCTTTTCACACAAAAACACCCCACATCGTGCACAGCTGAGAAATTAAAAATGCCTCTCTAGGCTTGCTGTTAACATTACATTGTGCAGATGTGAACAAGCAGTCACTTCTGAGAGTGCTGCCCTAAGAAATTAAACCAATTTTGTAAAAGTTTGGGGGAAGTCTTAAAGCCTCACCACGTCAAATGAGGGGTTACAGCTGAATTCAAAGGATAATGGACACTAGCCCACATGCTCCCAAAAGCCTCAGGGATCGAATCTAGCAAACACACCAAAGAGCTGCAAGGCTTCCAAAACTACACTAACTCTCAATCAATACAAATTCAAGCACAAACCCCCAAAAGCACATTGCCACCAGAAATATCTATTCCAATTGAACAAGTTTTTGAGGGAATGTGTAAAAGGAAATGCATCTTGGGGCTGTGAGTACCCCAGGCAATTTGGATCCTTCAGATCCTTCTAAAATAACACGTATTATACCCAAAGTGCATACCGAAAGAAACACCTCAGTACAGGCTACCTTCATTTTGACCCAAATCACTGCAGCAGCCTTGCCTCTGTTCAAAGAATATCTTCAGCAAAGCCATTATCTCCAGAAGCAATATTGCTCTGAGAGGAGAACACAAAAGAGTCTCTCATGTTCTATGGGCAGCCAGTGGGTAGCTCCAGGTTGGAAGTATTGAAATACCGTCTTTTATCACCCGAAAACTCAAGGGAGAAGGTGAGTCTTTCATCAGAAGCCCTCTTCGTTTCGCAAAAAGTGCCTGTACAAACAAATTAAACGCGGGTAGACATTGCAGATAAGTGCTCAGTTGAGGGACAGATGCTTGTCTCTTCCTTGCGCTAAGGAGTAATTTTTGATCAGGTATAAAACGCTTGCCCTCTTATGAAGGTCTCCAAAACACAATCAAAACAGTACAGAATACCTTTGTTTCCAATTTAATAATCTATTTTTTAAAATAAGTTTTCCAGCACAGAACAAATTAGAAAGATGATAGCAGTTCCCAGGCCTCCCATTATGCTAACTGTTCCTCTGGAATACCACTGGAGAGCTGAAACAATATTTAAACTTGCTTCCACACTTTTTAATAGTCTTTTCATATTTGTAACACAACTGATACTAAGCAAAATGGAATGGCTGCTTTTCCTGACTTAGCTACAGCTTTCCAGAGTGGCCTACAATATTTCCTTGTAAATACAGCTGAGAGTTGCATTATTAATACATTGTATGCATATCACCAAAAACATAAAACATTCCAGTATAAAAAGAAAATAGGTTAAAGATAAATAAATTTATAAATAGAGTCAATAGAGATCAATAACCATATTCGCATTAGCAATAACTTTGTTTTTTTCCCCTTTGAGTATGTTATGACTGGATACATAAAAGTATTTTTCTATACTTGTTAAACCCAGCTCCTTGTAGACTCTGTTGTAGATGTCAGAACAAAAAAAGGCTCTATTTCAGACCCAAATGCTCCCAGTCCATTAATCTGGTTCCAGTTCTGACATGGAGTTTAGCATATCTTTACCGTTCACTTCACACTTTTCCAGTCGCATGTGTCTAAAAAGACTGCAGAATCTGCCTCTTACTCCGCTTTCCCCCCAGCCCATATACCAAAACATACTAAAAATATGATTAACCATCTCAATTGTACATTACCATAAAAGCAAGTTGTGTTTTTCCACTATGCTTATACCTTGTTGCATAAGACTTACTTAACAGAACTAATTCCTGTCATCCAGCATGTGCAAAACCTCAACAGGAGCTGTAAAGGCCTAAGTGAGTTGCATCTAATTTGGTTTTGAAAACTTGTCACTGTGTGTCTTCTAAACACTGAAGTCTAATTTATGTCTTTTTACTACAATGCAATAAACTACTGTGGCTTGGGGGGTGGCTGGGGAGGGGAGTTATTACTCTCCAAAATCCAGCTAACACTCCCAGTGTAACCAGTTCTATGCATTCTGCCTACCACCCCTTGGTGGCCACCTAATCTGTTGGAGTCTATGAAAAAGAGTTGCTGGTGGGGTTTTGGTTGGGGTGTTCTTTCCTATTTGGAGAAGCATATCCAAAAATGAATCCATCTTTGGATACATAAGTCTTGCAATTCAGTTCAATGTACATTCAAGCTCCAGAGAGTTTGGGGTTTTGCATTTCAGCACGGCTGATTTCCTTCTATCACAGCCTGCAGAACCAGTAAGGAGGTTTCCATCAAAGCAAACAAGGCACAGCACAGTGTACTACAGCTCAAAGTAGCTCATTTAACCATGCGTGCCTAACACCATATGCACAGAGCCTTTGTTTATATTACCTCCCTGCCAGGAAAGGTTACTACACTAAAAAATTGTTCTTTTTTGGTGCTACAAATCATGGCAAAAACTTCTCCAACAGTCTTCCTCCAACATAACTATGCATGTTCATTTTGCGATGTGCTTGCCCTGTCACTCTCATGAAATACACTGACTGTGCTACGTCATCTCCTGACTTGGTACATCAGGTGAAGAGAAGCTACTGTTGGACTAATTGCAGCCCTACCTGAGCCACACGTGGTTTGTTTTGCCAGAGACCTGCCAAGAGCTGGGGAAACTCCTTGCCTCTGAAGCTCATCGGTGTATTCCATCTCAAGTTCCTGAACAGAACTGGGAGGCTTCAATTTCTTGAACCATTTTCCAAATAGTTTTATTGAATGCTTGAAGTAACAAGGGTTTATGCCATGCACCCGCAGACTTCCCCTCTGTCTCTTTTTAAGGTATGAAGTGAAACCCCACAATTATCTACCATATTACTTCTTTGTTAATGCCCGCAGAAGTAATACACAGCAGCTGCAAAACTGCACAGATTTTGGAAATAATGTCTTTCACCTCACAACTGGCAAGTTATTTTAGATTGTATTTAAACTACAAAATAGTAGATTTAATTACAGTCATTATTTGCTTAAGAGTTTTTTCCTTCCCTTATCTATCACCTTCAAACTTTGTTAATCTCTTTGACTGTTCTGCTCATAAACCTTACCTGATCTTTCTTTTTTAAGAGATATTTTGCTTTCCTGAATAGCTTTAAAGAACAGTCTTTAACAAAATCATCATCATTTTGTTAGACAAGGAGACAACTTTATTTTCTAACAAAAAGGATGGTGAAAGACAGGGAGGAATTTTTTCCATTGAAGATAATACAGTATTTCTAGTGTTGTCTTTGGGGTGTGTGTGTGTGTGTGTGTTAAAAAAAAATCATAGAATCTTATGAGTTGGAAGGAACCTCAAAGATCATCTAGTTCCAACCCCCCTGCCATGGGCAGGGACACCCTCCACTAGACCAGGTTGCCCAAAGCCCCATCCAACCTGGTCTTAAACACTTCCAGGGATGGGGCAGCCACAGCCTCTCTGGGCAACCTGTTCCAGTGCCTCATCACCCTCACAGTAAAGAATTTCTTCCTAATACCTAATCTAAACATACCCTCCTTCAGCTTAATGCCATTATCCCTTGTCCTATCCTGTCCCTGATCAGCCTTCCACCAAGCTATTGTCTGTGAAATAAGCAGCAAAACCAATCCCAACCTTTCATGTGTTCCCCTCACCCTTTCCAAGTTACTTTCACAAATGAACAAAAGACAACACTTGTTAGAAAAATCTAGAACTCATCGGATATCGAATCAATTATTGGCCGCCTCGCAGCCAGCCGTAACTTGCTTGGATTACCAATTCAGTGTTCCCACTGTAACACAGAGAATAATGCAACAACTACCTTTTGGATGCACATTTAACTGGATGCTCCATCAGCTCTGGACCACGTCCATAAATGGCTTACTTTCCAGCATAATTCACATTACAAATAAAATCCATTGACCTTTAAGAGGGAGCAGGGGGGGAAAAAAAAAAAAAAAAGAGCAAACCAAAGTCTGATTTAACTACAAGTACAACTTTCTGAAGCACAAGTTGAAGCATTTTCAATTATCTTTTATCAAATACTCAGTGAAACAGAGGAGATTAAATTAAGTGCACTTCAACTGAATCATTTTCTGCAGAATCAAGCAGTCTCAAATTGCTCAGCAACTCGATAAAGAGTAGAAAATCCTGCCCTTCTGTCATGTAAGTGAAAGGCAAGTAATGTATTATATATTGCATTTGTATGACACAAAGGCTTTTCTAAGATTAATATTATCTTAGCATTACGAACATAGAGATACTAATGTTTACTAAGTAGGATTTAGCACACAAGAAACAAAATCCTTTGTGCTTAATTTCTTGAACGTGTATTAACGAAGTCCAAGACCGCCTCTGGGAATTTCCCAAAGCAGCAAAGAATCCATCCCTTATTCAGATGCAGGGAAATCAGCAAGTTCAAACTCCAATTTCTCAAGTTTTATCATTGTTGATCATGTTGTTGTTACAGAATAACTTTCACATTTTTCTTTGTTTAAAGATTAGACTAACAATAATCTCAAAGATTACAGGACTAATTGCACCGTTATCCAAAAAGCAGTAACATGGGTCTAAAAGATCGGTCCCAAACTATCCCTGCTCCTCTAAATGCAAATAATGTTATAGTTTCCACCCTTCCTCACAGTAGTTCAGTAAAGCATATTGCAATTAAACCTTATAAGTTAAATAATCATATTAACTTTTAGTAATACTATTTTTTGACTCTTGCATTGCTGCCATTTTCAACCTGAGGCACCATCACACAACACGCTTTGGCAAAACCTGCATCATCATGGAGCTCTTTCAGACCCCTGCTTTGATGTTACCTTTTATAGACTTAACCTTACAGAAAGCCAGTCAACCTGAAAACCAAGAGATTCAGCTGCACGAGGGCAGTTACCACATTTTAAGGCCTTTGAGTTCAAATTCAAACCTCTTTTACAGTTGTGCCCTGTGGGATGCATTAAAGAATCACGGTACATGGATATCCAGTCTTTTTTCATTATCTGAAGATCTTAAAACCCGTGTCACTGCCCGAATCATTTAAAGATATTTAAATATTAAAATGAATACTTAATGGCAAATTATATTGGATAAATGCTACATTTAAAGCTTTATGGTCAAACTTAATAGCTTCTGACTTAACTCCTTTGGGAAAAAAAAAACCCCTACATACTATATTCTCAGTCTTGCAAAAATGCTATTTCTAAATTACTCGAGTCCTGCACTTACATTTCACATGTTGGTACTACTGCTGTCATAATCTACCCTGCCTATAGTCAGGGGCAGATAGGCAGGGAGATCCGTTAAATGGAATCACGAGCTCTTAACCAGTAATCATCGCTTGAATCGGCAACCTCGGCTCACAGGACAAACAAAATAGTACTGAATTTATGGGTTTAGTATTTCCCTCTTCTGCAGGCAGCCAAAATGATCTGACACATTCACGCACGTCAACTTTAGCAGCAGATGTCAAACAAGTTAAGTTGTTTGTCTATTTTTCCCTGCCTCATGCTTAAAACCTTCCAAATGGAATCCCAGAATGTTTCCTGGCTAGAAGCTATGTATGAAGCTATGTTTTCAAGGGGGGAAAAAAAAATATTAAAGAGAGTTGTTTGGGCTAATCCAGCAGGCAAGAAGAAAATGTTGTTCCTCACAGCAAATGCAAGGCAGGGGATGATGAATGGGTTTTCTGAGGTTCCCAGAGAATGGAAAGAAAACACTATATATCCATCTTTTCCACACAAGGGACTGCGCTTCATTTATAATGCCACAAGGTAGATAAAACATATTATGCCTTCCTCTACAAATGAAGGGCCTTGGCAGAGATCCTGCAAAATAGAATTGAGCTAGTTTTCGCAGCAGTCCCTTTTTTTTCAAACCTCACCCTGAAATTTTTGGGATGCACATTGGCCTGCGTCCAAATTTGCTCTTCTCCATGGGATTCCCCAGTAATGAGATGAACATACTGAAACCACAACACCAGCAATGCTCACATACACAGCAACTTCAAAATGAGTTAAATTTAATTCATTTGTGTTACAGATAAGACATGTTAGCACAAGAGCAAAAGGCCAGCTTCCCAGTGCACCAGGTCTATACACTAGTAATAGAGCATGCAGGAGAGCTGTATCGTGTAAAACACTAACACTTCGCTCAGTTGAACTAACTTCACACATTTTCCAGCAAAACACAATACAGAGGCATGCTGAAGATGTATTCATGGCAAAAAACTTGTCACAGGGAGAAAACTACAGTCAAAAAGCAAAATATAACCGTATGTATACATATGTTAACAAGGATAGCTTAAAATCGTTTCCTCTGGAATTCAAAATGAACCAGGACATGCAATCACACTGTCTTTTGTTTTCTTTTTCCAGCACTAAGAAATGAAGTCTGCCTTCCAGCCATTTAACTCTACCTGGTTACGAGAGAAGTGACATTTCAAACACAAAACTTCAAACACATTCTCTCCATCTTCCAGTGTTCGGAAGCACACATTGGGGAAAACCCTAGTCGCAAACCACAAGCACAGAATAAACGCAACTGTGAGGCAAGGACAGAACAGGGGCATGCATGTTTCTCTGTATAATGGGCAGATATAATTAATTCAAAATACAGAAAGACAAAAGCCCATTTGGAAATGACAACCAACCTCTCCTGCAGCATTAACAGGCAATGCACCCTTTCCAAACAGTTATCTTGGTGTAAATACTGAGCAGCTCTTTTTAAGATAAATTTATACATAATGCATATACAAGCCCTTCTTTCAAACAGGAGCCTGTATTGACTGCCTTTGCCTCTACTACTGATGGTTTTTCCTTCCCCTACTTCCTTTTCGCAAAGCCTTAGGCACAAGAAAAGGCTTACGCTTTCCCAGAATTGAAAATACCTCCTGAACATCTGATAGCTTGCATTAGCTCAGTACTCCGAGGTCTGCCACAGAAGTCCGGCAACATTCACCCTCAGAGACTCCACCAAGAACATNCCAATATAAGGATTTCCCATGAGAATAATTATCTTCCTCTTAGGAACAAGTATTTGTAACATCATGTGCCAGTCTGCAGGGCTTTAGAGCTGTCATGGTATGGGGATACCTGGGGCTTGGGGTTGGTTGTTGGGGGTTTTTTTGTTTGGGGTTTGGGCATTTTTTGTGCTAACAGATATCAAAACAAGTATCTCACTATGTTTATATAAACAAGCATCATCATTGTAACACAATCTTTTTGTTAAATTAGTATTAACTCTCACTTTTAAAAATAGAGGAATGGAAACACCTGGAGCTGAAGACCTTTCTGAGCCAGATGTGTTTTTTGTACTTGCTCTCAATGGATTTCTTCCTCTCAAATTTTTAACTCACCTTTTAAATTCTTGCAAACTCACCACAGCATTCAGAAGAGCTCGTGGTAGACAGCGCTGCAGCTTAACTATGCTGCGTGGTAGCCCAGAACTGCTCGAAACATTTAAGATGTAGGCACACCACTGTACAACGATGTCTTAGGACTTGTTCTTCATCTTTCCCCTAGTGATACCTGCCGTTCGATTTGCTGTGCGCTACTTAGCCCTACTGAGCATCAAGCTCCTGCCTTCCCAGCTACCCGTGGGAAGATGATCCTGGAACGAGAACTACGTGACAAGAACCAGAGCCGAGAATGGTAGAGCTGTAATTTTCTCATGTTTCCCATTCCTATGGGCGCACTCACATTTCTCTATGTAGAACTTCATTTACAATTCTACAGCTTAGTTAAGCAGGATTGTAAGGTAGTTGCACAATTCTTTAGAGCTGGCCCTTAACCACCCTGAATAAATTTGTACTTCATTACCTCACCGTTCACCTGCTCTTCCAGATCATTTATACAGCCAACACAACAGGGAGCAGAAATCTCATCTTATTTTTCCAATATGTATCACAAGGTTTCCAGCTTTCCATAGTTGATACTGCCTATTTCAAAGTGTATTTATACTTGGAAGTTACTGTTTAATTTGACATTTAGGACTACGGAACACAGTGCTTTTCTGCAGGCGAAAAAAAAAACCACTGTCTTACTCATACTCTTCATTTTTGGCAGTCTCTCTCAGAAACACTTTGTCTCATCACGGAGATCATTATCCTGAAGTGATGCAGCCTGTGTGCAGGAATGAGCTATGTACCATTATGTCTCTTGCAGTAACAGACCTGATACCAGTTTCACACTCTTACAACACATCACACTTCATCCTTGTTTTATTGCTCTTGACTCCATTAAGAATGGCAGTTTGATCTATTATCAGGGACTTGGCTCAAAGGGAATACAAAATAAGGAACTCCAACTTGAGGGCAAGTACTGAGCCATGCTACTTAGAAAACTAGAGTAAGATTGTTTAAATGCCATTTCAGCACAAGAAAAAGCTTTTTCCATGCTTACAATACACATTTTGGCTTTCGCCAACAGATCTTCCATCCCATTTCATAAAATTTCAAGTCTACTAGCTACTGTAGTCTCACTGCAAGATGATCTAATAATCCAGTGGGCCTCCTGCCCCAATGACTTCTAAAGCACGGGGATTTATTTTGAAAAGAGTTAACAAAACACAGATGGCAGACCTGGTGAGACTTCACACGTTTGAGCAAGGTAGTAGGTAAGAGGAGAGATGAAAAGCAGTGAAACAGTTGAGTGCTCACACTTGAAAAGACATCTGACTTAGCAGCTTATGCCTAACAAGGAGACGGTACAGGGCTTGTAATTGTTACTGAAGATTAATAAAGGAGGAATTTCGCATAAACTTGAAGTACACGGCTGAAGCTTAGATTAATGTCTAAGACCTAACAGATAGAAGACGAAATCAACAGCCACGGAAGTCAGGAATAAAACTTCCAGTCAGCATATCTTGGTTTCATGCAATGCATAGTTACAATAAAGGATAATAACGGATTTATCTCCATGCCCAGCATTTTCAGCAGCTGATACTTTTTTAATATAATAAAGAACAAATGAAACTTTGGGTCTAATTATCAAAATACTATATGAAGTGGCAATCCACACAGCAGTAAGAGGTCTTCCTGATGCACAAAAGCAAAAGGTGCATATTACACGCTGTAGCAACTAAGCCAGAAGAAAAAGTGGTCTTAGATGAGCTGAGAAAAGGCAAATTTTGGGCACATATGTAAATACCTTGCTAAGTGTCTGCATAAGTCTGGATCTTAGGATTATAAAGTTTACAAGTATGGGGGGAGGAGGGGAGCAGAAATCAAAGGAATGATTATTCTCCCACACTGAAGTATCCTAACTGTTCTTGCTGTTACGCACATCTCTTCACGCTACACGTTATCAAACATGTCAGAAGAAACTATGAGAGGTCAGCATTGGAGGGCTAGGGTCCACCTCTACCACTGCTTATCACGTCTAGTAGCTAGAGACTGGCTTAAACACAGAAACATGACCATAATACCATCTCTGCTTTGTAGCCATATAGCATCATTCATTAGCACAGATTTCCTGAAATACTTAAACAGGAAGATAATCGTGATGTGGGATAGAAGGTAGAGGCAACCAAAGAAAAGCACCAGTGTGATTAACAACTTGGTTAATATATTTTTTTAATATTTCCTGAAAAATCTCTTTCTTCTGTGATTTCTTAGTGTTTTTTTCAGTTTCATCTCCCTTTTCTGATTTTAACAGAAATTACTGCTTGTAGCAGAATGCAAGAGACACAGTGAAAGACCTCTCGATTAGAAATTCCAAGACTGCATTTGAGGAAGACTTCTTTTTTCTCTTCTAACTCTGAATTGTGAATTGTAGATTGGTTTTGATCTGGCTTCTTCACACACATAACTTTTCTCCTTTTGTGCTCTCCCTAATTACAGAAAGAGAGGAGTGGTGCCATACCTCCATGTGCCCTTTTTCATTTGCCTAATTGCTCTTTCTGCTCAAGACTCCTACTCATAAGCATTTTGGAGGCCCGCATAAAACATCTGGCTGCCAAAATGTTTATTTTAATGCCTTTTCAACCCATTGAAACATGTTCATCACGGTATCATTAACAATCTCTTCACACATTGCACTTTTACAGTCTTTCACTGGTAGCATGTCCTTCTAGGCAGTAGATTTTATGCACTTGAGTATTGGGAGGAGGGGAGAAGAAATTATCTGAGAACTGCAAGCACGTGGTGCGAAGGACAGGAGCAGCACTGGGGATGCGGAGCTTGGCTTGTTGGAGGAGCAGTGCCTGCACGGTTCTCTCCCTGTTTGCTCTGAAAGTACCTGGCTTCTGACAGTCACTCTGGTGATGCTGGTTAGCTTGCACAGGGACTGTGACAGCCCTGACGACATGAGCCTGTCGCTTTAGTCCAGCGGTGAGGGGAAGATCAGCTAAGGGAAACTGCAGTGGAGGATGCAAGGTAGTCAAACAGGAGAGAAGGCAAAACCAGAAGAGGTGGCAGCCTGTGCTCCAGAGTCTCCTGTCACTCCAAATAAAGTGGTTGCAAAAAAGCCAGCGCAACAGCATGAACTGATAAATGTGACTTCATCTGAAGCAAAAAAACTGTCCTATATTACTTTTTAATCTTAGTCTTTTTAGCATTTTCGTTAATCCTGCATTGTTTTCCATTTATATCTTTAGATTCTCACAAAAGAGAGAAGCACTGAAGCCGAGGACTGTGTCCAGTCAGGTTTTGAGCATCTCCAAGGATGGAGAGACTACAACCTCTCTGGACAACCTGTGCCAGTGCTTGACAAGACTCACAGTAAAATCCTTTCTTATGTTTAAATGAAACTCCCTGTGTTTCAGTTTGCGCCCACTGTCTCTTGTCCTGTCAGTGGGTACTGCTGAGAAGAACCTGGGTCTGTTGACTTTATGCCCCCCATGATGCATTTATATACACCGGCAAGATCCCACCGAGCCTTCTCTTCTCCGGGCTGAACAGCCCCAGCTCTCTCAGCCTTTCCTCACATGAGAGATGCCCCGGTCCCTTAGTCACCTTCATAGTCCTTTGCTGGGTTCGCTCCAATATGTCCATGTCTCTCTCGTGCTGGGGAGCCCAGAACTGGACATAGCGCTCCAGGTGTGGCCTCACCAGTACTGTGTAGACCCTGTAACTGGGCAGGTGCTTCCTGCTTGTGCTAAGAAATCCCAACATGTCCCAAGATGCTGGTGGAGAAGCATCAGTGTTTCATCCAACATACAAAGACATCAACTGATATTTAATAATGAGCACAGTTCTGGATTTATATAGATTGGCCTACAGCACAGAGTGATCTGATGCACTACTAGCTAGTAGTAATTCAATATCACTCTAATAGAATAATGTTGTCACAAACTAGGATGACAAATCAACTAAGGTTTCAACTTTAAAGTTAGTAGAATTGGTCAAAAAGTAAAAAAACACATGAAAAACTGAGTTACAAACATGGATTTAAAATGCGAGTTAGCTATGCTCTGGCTAACCAGGGCATCCATTTGCGCTCTGACACAACTATCTCAACTCATACTCTGACACAGAAATACTGGTATTCTGACTTTGAGAACTGCTCGCCAAAGACAATCTGACAATAGGGGACATTTCTATTTTCTCAATGAAAAGAAAAAGAGCTCCAAGAAGAAAGTCAAATGTGCAAAACAGCGCCTTCCTTACTCAACACAGGACCTCAGTGGCACGGAACCAGGATAAAACTCGGAGGCAAAGGGAAAGCGCATCACAAAGGACGTGAAAAAGTGGGAGGCCACGGCAGATTAAAAAAGAAGCTCTCAGGGGAGATTTAAGTTGTGATCACACATACTACGATGTATACGTAAACAGCAGCTGAACAGGTATTCACACTTTGGGAATGCTTGGTCTGCAAGCTCTAGCGTTTGGTACTGACTTTGTGTCATCTGCTTTGTGACAACCCTGTGCCCCACTCCCCTTATTAACAATGCAGAACCAGCAGCTGAAACCTATAGGAGTAGGGGCTGGATTCTCTTCTGACTCAGTCATCGTTAAAAGAGCTCTTTAAATTTAATTGCAGAACCTCTACAAAATAAGAATAATGTATATTCTAAACCCCACATATTATATGGGGTTTTTTTTCCACGCTCTAGGCTATGACTGAAAAGCTGGCAATTACAAGCTGCGAAAAGAAACAAACAAAAAAGTAATTATTTTTACCTGCAGACTGAGCAAATTTGTTCTGGAGAGGCTCTTAAAAGAAAGCATAACTCAATCATAATCAATCATGCTTTCAAAAGCATCTGTTGATGTACTGTTGCAAATAAAGTTCTCTGATGTTAGTTAGAAAAAAATAAAATCTCACGTCTAAGCACCAAAATTCTCTTTTGTCACCAAAAAAAAAAAAAAAAAAAATTTTACTTAAAATCACTGAGGGCTCCACAAGTACAGCAGCAGTCTCCTAGTTGTCATTTCCACTCGGCGCATAGTTAAAGCATTACGTAACAGGCACATGCTCACTTAACAATAAACCTAGAACTGCTTTGTGCTCACTATATATTAGACCACAGGAAATAATCTTAAAAGAAGCAGGAAAAGCAATACCAACATCCATTGGAAAAACCAAAACAAAACCACCAAAAAACCACAACAAAACCCCAACACCAAAACCCCTAATCTGTTAGAAACTGGAACAAAATGTATTGAGAGAGATTATCTACCCCATTGTATAGTGCAACTACACAAAAGCTGTGGCATAGGCCTGATCCTATCAGAAGCTAACTGGATTAGATCTTTTATAGTACAACTTGAAAAAATCTAAGATTTTATTGGGATTTAACCAACACAGGGTTACCTACCACTCAAGTAAACCTTGTCAAGCAGCAGCACTTGGTTCGTGTAAGTCTCAGTTGTGACTGTGTCGTCGTTCTTCCAATAACTCGCACCAGAAGGAAACATCAGCAAATGTTGGTTAGACCTTACTGTACTCTCATTTCAAAGGTATAAAAAAACCCTAGCATAGTATCAACAGCCAAACTAGCCAGGGCACACTCAGCAGGTTGATCAATACCTATATTGGCTATTAATACCTATATCATCTTTTTATGTCTAGCCTATGATGGACAGGGAGAATTCAATTTGTAGGTTTCCCTAGAAACGTGATAAACTGCCTTCGCTCTTGTAAAAAAGAAAAAAGTTCTGATTTAAATATACCTACAGAAGAATGGAGAGGAGGGAGTATTATTCTTAAAATATCTATATTTCTAAATTAAGAAACTCACAAGCATGTTCTTGGAAATTAAAATTAGCTAATGACAGGTTTCAGGTGTAATACTGCTGCCTCCAGAATAAGGCGGCCAGTCAGCATTTCTCATTCTCTATTTTAACATAACTTTGCAATCAGTTATAGTAAGAACAAAGAGATGTATCAGACCATTGCACTGAGCTGTATTCCCTACTGCCCTAACTTCCAAACATTTTGATTTCAGGGAGTTATCAAGAGGATAAGACGTGGTCTTCCAAAACCTTTCAGTTCAACACAGCATTCACAAAACTCGAAGACGCAAATGCACACACGTGTGACTGAAGAGCTTTAGCACCTGAATACTTAGCCTTTACATACTTGGTCCCTCTGATGTCCTTGCTTTTCAATGGTTACAATCACTGGACTTCCTATTCATATTTAATATTTCTAGCTATATGCCATGAACAGCTCTAAACGGAAGAGACAGCTGCAAGAAGCCATTAGAAACTTCATTCCTTTGAACATCGACATTACTGTCACTGGAAAAAGGAGCGAGAAGGAAGAATGAGCAAGGTATATTGCTCGTTCACAATCAATAAAAGGAATCCCTGCACATGCCCTTCATTTGGCCACCATTGGAAATCCGTGCAAAACTGAGGAACGGCATGCCCACCTCACCCTCTGAACGCAGCAGCAGGGAAGGGGAGAACACCACGCAACGGCAGCGCTCGCTCGGGCAGCAACTTCACATCTACTTTAAAAATCTCCAGCAAGTGCCAGCCACGAGGATTATACAGCTTTTTATCTGCTTTACAGCAAACAAAGCAGTTGCCAAGATAAAGCCATTGTGTGCAACCCAGCAGGGTTACAAACATACAGCCGCAAGCTTAAAAGGTAACAGGAATAGCGATAAACTACTACCCACCTCTCTCCTGCTGCTATAAGACTATATTGGAATCAAAGTATGAAAACACTCATGCCGGTTTAAAGGCGAGAGCTAAAGAGAAAAAAAAAAAGTGGATTACCTCTGGTTCTTTATGCAATTCTGCTGTGCAGACAGACCTGACTGCTACCTTCTGCACCCTGACATCAGGGCTTGGCTTTGCCAGGGGCTCTCTTCCCCTCCTACGAACGCCTGTAGCGTTCCCACATAGAAGGGATTATGACAACCCACTTCTACCAGAAACTATTGCTAAATATTATCATTCAAAATTAGCTTTAGATCATGTAACAAATCACAAAATCACAAACAACATACTTCATCTACACAGTGTTAATTCCAGCCATATTTTTTCTCACTTTTCTTTTTCCTTGTCAGATTTTTTTTGAGACTAGGATGAAAGGCAGGCTGAGAAAATGAGGTTTTATCCCAAACCCCCAACTACGCCTGAATATGCAATCAAGAAGTCTTCCTATCTCTTAAATCTCTTGTTATCCTCCATTAAGGACAGGGATTTACAAAGCAGAAATTAAATGTCAGGTTTTAAAAATTACAGTTGCGCATTGGTTTCAACATGCTTTCGTCACTGTAAATCCGTTTAGCTTTTTGCTATCCCCATGATTTTCTTGCAAAAGTGGGTTTCCAGTTTTGGTTTATGTCTAACAGTTGCAAGGGTTGTCTGTTTTCTCTGTTGGGAGACAAAATATAGGACATTATGCATCTAATCTATAGATTAGCATAAGAAGCATAACCATCTTTTCACAGCACTCAGGAGAAAGCAGCTGAAACTCAGATGAATATAGCAGATACGTTCATTTCCAAGTAAAATACAAAACGGAGGAAGTCATGTTTAGGTCTGAGTTCTTTTACTTAGAAAAAGAGAACTAGAGGGATGCAGTCAGGGTTTTTTCCTCAACATGTTGGAGCTCCCTTATTCTACCGAAGATGTCTTTACATTCAGTATACTAAAACCAGGATGAAAAGAGAACTCCCCTAGCTCTGCCTGACCCAGTTATAAAATTATAGTCCGGTCATTTAGCCTTCCAGAGATGACCTAATATACTGAACATCAAAGGTAGAGCAACCTATTTCTTTATGCTTTGTTAGATGAACCTAAAAGCTAGTTCAAGTCCAGAGGACTGGCTCTCATATGCTCCAAATATTTCTGGCACTGTCATGAACCTGCTCCATGACTGCAAGCAAATTTCACCACTTTCCCATACTCTTGGCTTGCCTACTCTGTATTTTGTCTGAGAACCCAGGCAAACCAGAACCCAGATCACAAAACCACCTCAGTGACCATCCCAGACAGAATCACATTAAACACCTTTTGAAGTCCCCTTGAATTTTCCTTTGACGTTAACAAACACCGAGACACTGTCCTGAAGCGGAACGTGCTCCCGGAGCAGAGATGTCAACTGCAAGACCATCCGGGCAAAGCTCATCCCTAACGTATGATTACCTACAGATGTGCATGACTAACCTAGTATCTTTAGACTCCCTTTACCAGCGTTTTGACAGCATGATTGAGCTCATTCCAAGGTATGAATCTTAAGTAGGTTGGCTTTGTGCCCCACTGCCTAGAAAAGGAGATGAAGGCGATAAGCTGAGGTGGAGACACAGGGCAAGATGCATCCAGACCCAAGTTTCTATACTTGCCTCAAAATGGCCTCTCCTTTTCAGCTAAGGCCTCTAAGCTGCTACCATCACACAGTTTCAGCAATATAATCAGTTAAAAGATTTGAGTCAGCAGAGCAAAACGAAACAAAAACCCCACCGGTTACAGTCCATCCTCTGGTTATCTACAGCGTAATAGGAGTACATGTAAAACTCTAAATGCAGAAGCTGGGCTGTCCACCTATTTGGTTTGAAAGCTTACATGACAGTAATCAGAAATGAGAAGCTTTTTCTCCTACCTACAGCTCTTTCTGTGAATTTCTTTTGAAGAAGATGGCAACCACACTACCCACATGCACAATACCTACAGCAGGAGAAATTGTCAACTTCTACCAGCCTCCCACCAACACAACTGACACCATCTGAGCTCTGAAGTTTAATCTGATTCAATCTCCTGAACCATGTGCAGCAAAACATATTTTACTTTTTCCCTCTGAGGAATCCCTTCGTCCCCTCTCCAGGCACATTAGAACGTTGCTCAGAGTGACTAGCTCTTTTGGAAACAGATTTATATTTTTTTTAAGTGACATGACAGACTGATCTGTGAAGAAGGCAAAATTAATGCTTTCATTTTCAACCCATATACTCAAGATGTAGCTTTCCACATATCTATTACTATACAGCAAAAATAAGTATAAAACCCTGACAGCATGACAAATATCAGTTAGAGGTAATGGGTACACTCTAAATGCAAACTTAATTATAATGGAATTGAAAAGTTAAGAAGCCATAAAAAACCATTAATAAAATATTGCCAAATATAATGGATCAAAAACCCGACTCGTTTTCTCCCCCCTCCTTCACTGAAGTCTGTTTTGCTCAGTTGTATGCTTGTTAAACTGTTTGAGCGCTGTAAACCTTGGCTCCTGGGATAAAATCTGGGCTAATTTCTTCTTCTGGTATAAAAAGCTGCTACAACCAAATACATTCTTAAAGCACAGAAGCAATTTCCTCCCCCGCCTTGCAAGTTTTCACATACACATCTCCCAGTTGCAAGACTAAATGACCCCTAAGTAAGAGGATAGTGAGACCATCTTTAGAAGCCGTATGGTCAAGCCCACACCATTAAGCGTCAAATCACTTCAAATCAAAGACCTGCTGATGTAACCCCACAGCTGCAATCCTATTAATATTACACTCGCTGTAATTCCAAAGTTGAGAATTGTACCATCTACAGACTAATGTCTTAAAAACATAACGCAAAACCAGCCTTGCATATGAAATACCTTTAAATCAGGAGATGAGCGACTGCCCAAGCAGCAAGTTTTCTCAATATTTCAATTTTACTTTTAAATTTGTGTTTATACTTTTTTCTTTCAAAGGTAATAAAAGATATTCCGTAACCAAGGAGAGCTTTTATAGATGCTGTCAAGACAACAGTCTACAATTCCAGCTTTCCTCAGAGCTGACTGGAGAATTTTGTGTATTTAAACACAAATTAGGTAAAATTAGAGTCACCCTGTTCCCCCCAAACCCAAAAGGGACTCTTGCATTTAATGAACCCTTCTTTCCCCTTTTGTGTTCAACTACTACAACCCAGTCAGAGTTCAGAAGCACCACTGCAAGTAACAAAAAGCATAATTTATTAACACCAGAAATAAGCAAATACTTAATCTGTAGATCACTATCCATTTCATTTGAACATCATATAGTTAAAGATCAATCATTCATTTGGTTTAGTACAATGCAAAGTTTTGGAATAGCTGCATATTTGCCTGTTCTCAAAAATTGATCGTGAAAGTGTTCTTTTGTGCGAATGCTTTATTTAATCTCTTGCTCGCTGTAAAATCTAATTGCCAAAAGAAAAACGAACACAAACCCCTGCTATCAGGTAATACAGTACTGAGGACTTTTGATATATTTTCTTTATACTTATATTCTTACAAATTATGTATGCAAGAAGCAGATGATGAGCGACAATTTGGCAACACTTCACCATCTGCTATTTGCAGATCTAGTCAAATTCAGAGAGTTAATTAAAGATTAAAGACAGGGACTGATACTGTTGAAGGAAGGAGCCATCTTCTTTCCTGTTATGACCGTAAATAAATAACTTTGGTAGCTTGTTCCCACTCACTCCAATACAATCATAAAATTGCAGCATCGTAAGGGCAACACAACTTGCATTTGTAATACAGAATCATAAAAGGCCTTTTCCAACTAAAATGATTCAAGATCATCAAGTCCAACCACTGATATACCTATACATCTTCTGGTTTAAATTGACAAAGAGATACTAAAATCACATCAGCTTTATTAGAATGCCACAATTGCAACAGGCTACCCAAAGTCCTATCCAGGAAAAAAGGGCTAACACCTCTACCACTGTAAGAAACAGGAATTATAACTGAAAACCTCTCGTAGAAGGGGTTCTAGAAAATCCTAGCTAGAGAATTTTTAGTCAGCTTGCAACAACTTTTACCTTTTATTACATACATATTGAAGCAAGCAACATTGAATTAAGGGTGAATGGAGAATGAGATGATCCTGACAGTTCCCTTTTGTTACTACCTTGATAGCAGGCTACCTCCTTGTCTTCCAGTCTACATCTCTGCCACTGCTGCTGCAAGAACCAGCGCATGTTAGAATACTACCCTCCCTCCTCGGGGCTCCCAGACCCTCTCCTCTGCAGCCTTACTTCAGTTGCCTCCCCCATTTACTGCATCTCTTGTCAGGGCTGGGAAGGAGCAACAAAAAGACGCAAAACTGGAATGGGTGCAACAAGTCCTCCTAAGAGGCTAATTCAGGTGTATGAAGCAGAGGTTTCTGCTCGTTTTTGAAAAGCAGTAACCAGGGGTTTGCTCTGTCGTAACGGGTCTGAAAGAACTGCTCTGCTTCCTCTGCTACCTGAGACCGCAGAAAAGCTGCGCCGGGCTGCTGCAGAGCAACTCACGGTGGCCAGCTGACAGAGCAACCCTGGTGGAGTTAAGCTCCCCAAGATGCTGGTTGCCAGCTGCCCCAGCCTGCTGCTCGGGGCTCCTCGGCCAGACGCAGAGCAATTGATAAAAACATCATGACTGCAAGGCTGTGGGACGCATGGGTATGGAGATTATTCAAGAGTGTGGAGCTAGCTTGGAGGATGTGGTGGGGAGAGAGTGGGAGAGGGCTATGAGCTGAAAAATGGCAAACTCTGTCCTCCCCCCATCAAACAGAAGCTGGTGATGGGTTGAAAGATAATTACTGAAGAGTAATTATACTAGAAGCAGATTACTTCTGTAAATTGCCAACAACTATTTATTTTTTTCTTAAATTAAGTGCCATCAAACATCAGTCATCCTGCTTTCTCCTGCTCACTTTCCCTGCAGTAAAACTTTTCAGCAGTGGTTGTGAGAGCATCATAGCAGCAAACAAGCTCTGGGTCACCAGCACTTCGTTGAAGCTTATGGAATTTATGGAGCCTGAGTTGGGTTAAGTATTTTGTTTAGACTAAGAAAACTTGAACCAACGGAAATTTTATGTCAAAATACTTAATTTCTTTCTAAATGCCAACATTAAGTTCTTCTCAACTTTTGAAATATCATCTGTCTGCAAGAGATAAACTACAGCATAAAATCAAAATGAATCTGGAAATACTTTAGTGTTTCTAAAATTGCAATTTCACAGCCACAAGCACTAACTGAAAATTCTGCCCAGATCATATTAGGTCTTGAGCTTAGTTTCCGGGGCAAAGAGGAAAAGGAAGTAGCTTTGACATATCTCATTGCAGGTTTAGAGCAAAACCAGGATTTTCACTGGTCCTGTGGTGAGCAGGAACCACACCATCAGAATGAAGCACTCATGACAAAAACCTGCAAGAAGCTGCAAGAATCTCTCAGATTTCTATAAAATGATTCCCTAGATGAAGGGTATTACCTGTTGAAAGTAGATAATCACATGAGCTAATTGTGGACTTTAAAGCTCCTAACTGCAAAACTGAACTGAGTTTACACATGCAATACAATCTTTGGTCCTATAGATCACATTTGGCTGCTGCACCAGAGAAGTTTGCATGAAATATTCGTTGTGGGCACAATAGAATAGAATTACAGAACCATAGAATGGTTTGGGTTGGAAGGGACCTCAAAGACCATCTAGTTCCAACCCCCCTGCCGTGGGCAGGGACACCCTCCACTAGACCAGGCTGCCCAAAGCCCCATCCAACCTGGCCTTGAACACTTCCAGGGATGGGGCAGCCACAACCTCTCTGGGCAACCTGTTCCAGTGCCTCACCACCTTCACAGTAAAGAATTTCTTCCCAATATTTAACCTAAAGCTACCCTCTTTTAGGCTAAACCCATTACCCCTTGTCCTATTCTGCAAACAAAAATGACAACTGTCAAGCAAACTTTCTACTAGACTAACTAGAAATGACTTATGAACTCCCAGAGAAAAATATCTAGATTAATTAAAAGGAGATTTGTCACCATTTATGAAGTAGAATTCCTGCCGCAGTAAATCCTGTGTTGAAATCACAAGGTCACTGTGTGATAACTTCAATAAACAGAAAACATCAGGTCATTTTCTAGTTTGAACACCTGAAATGTTTTCTTCAGAAATGGAGTAGGAAGATACTATTGCATTTAATTTTCCACCGCAGAGCCCTCCGAGCCACATACCGCAGCTCCAAACACACACAGTCCATACAACCAGCCTGAGAGTTTTACAAAGTTTGAGATTGCCATTTCCAATCACGTAGTTTGAAGCAGGGTTTTATAGCCCCATCCCAATGCAGGCATCTACAACAATCCATGAGAAATCTAGTGCCACCCTCAAGTTTCAGGATGGAGGCTTTTAGCATATTCCCATGGCTAGGAATCCCTGTCTAATTCCTACTTGTGTAACTTTGGGTGTTAATTTTGCAAACATTTGCCTTCCTGTTAAATTTCTTGCCCTCACCTCTAAGAGTTCATGCCATGTTCAAAAGATAAATGGGATTTAAAAAACAAAACAAAAAAAACAAACCCCACACTTCTTGGATGTAAAAGTAAATGCATCACATCCACAGTGACAGCAATTACATAGTCTAGAGGTAATATTTTTGTAGTCTTTGATAGGCTAGGCATTCAGCTAAGAATTACTTTGAGTTTCCAGATTTTTTTGTACTCTCATGGCAACAGCAAGTATTAAAAATAGAAAGTTTTGTTTGCTTTCCAGATATGCCCCCTCTTCTCTACAAGAAAGGAGGGGGGGGGAAACAAAAGCTTAACAAGAAACATTGAGGTGTGTATTCCCACAGTACCAAAGGCAAGTACTCAAGGTCTGCAGTACTATGAACACCAAAATTGCAACACAGCGTTTTTTGATGTGCAACGAACCAGCTGATGATTCCCCTCAAGCTGGTTACTGCACTTAGAGACTTGGTGTATCTCATCCAAGACCATTTTTAGACTGTGTTTCCACTGCAGTCTATTTATTTCAGGCTGCCTCCGTGCATGATTTTCTGAAGTATCACTGGTATATTACAGCAATACTGAGGTTAAAAAAGGAAATGCTGATCACATCACCCAGAGCATTCTCCTGACATGGCAGGATTTTGTTCCTATTTAGGATGTTTTGCACAGTACAACTTGAAAAATATCAAGCAATAACTTTTTAAACTATTCTTGTCACTGATATCTATTTCCCAGCAGAGATTTGAGGGTCTTCAGCTTTTCTCCTGAAAAACTCTACTAAGATTTTTCTTTTCATTAGTCCAAGTTTTATATTTCTCTTCCTCAAACTTTGTAGTTTCAAAACGTGTCCTGGTTCCAGACCCTCACCATCAGGGTACTCCTTGCTTGTATCAGTTACATACATTCAGTCTTTCTGTGTCTAAATACATTTCAGAGAGAGGAAAGAAAGGCAGTAAACAGCACAAATTATTTAATATGCATAATCCTGGAACATACGAAGCAAGTTTGAGGTGCAGTAATTGGGAAGGCTGTGCTGAGCGACCGGCGAGAACACCATATACAGCTCTGGCCACCTGTGATCAAGAAATAAATTCATACCCTAACAGGTGTAGAGCAAGGCTGTGAAGATGATCGCAGCAACCCCGGTTCTGTTTTATGAGAAGCTAAAAGAGTTTCCCTCCTCCTGCTAAGTAAAATGAAAGCGGGGAGAAGGGAGGGAGGTGGTTGCCTGTTGTGGAGACATCAGGGCAGTAAAGGGGAAAGATGGGCTGGAGGGAAATCGGTGGACAGTGCTGACCAGAGAACATGTGGCCATAAATTGGGTCATTAATAAGAAGCTTGCCAGACATGAACACTGAAAAGGTCTCACACAGGCTTTGAATCCAGGTAGAGAAAGAAACAAATCTCCACAGCGTTAAAGTGGAGCTTGAACCATTTCTGGAGAGGGCTGCAAGAGCGCTGGAGGTGACAGATGAGCAGATCCAGTGCTCCAGGAGAGGTTCTTCCCTGTCCCATAATTCCTCCTTTTGCAATTTGAAAATAAGCCCTCCAGACTCCCAGTCAGTTGCCATTACTGCTCTGCTAATTCTGGTGGTGGTGCCATACAGTCCTCTCTCTGCTTTTGCCATCAAGCCATAGGGTTTCTGTACGCAGGTTCTCAGAGGACTAGCAACTGCTAGTTCATTAGCAACCAAGTTATTTACGTATGCAGAAACACAGGGCAGAGCCCTAACAGCGGCAAGGCAGGGAGAGGACTCCTGCCTTGGAGGCAAGACTTTCTGCAGAGATCAACATTCACACTTATGGTTTGGGTTTTGGCAATACTGCCCAGCACAGGCAGCTCTATCGCAGCGGTCACTGTATCAGCAGTGCTCGAAGGCCACTATATAAAAAACATCTTTACATTCACATAATTTTATCTTATATGTGTTTCAGATATATGATTTTAATACTTTTATAGTGTGCATACACACACAATAGACTTTATTTATGTGTTTATCTATATTTAGCATTCCTATCCAAAAGTTACTTCAGATAAATGTTTAGGAAAGTATTATTGCACAGTAACCTCTCTACTAAATATAAGGCTGAAGACTGTTGACATACAGGTTCACTGAAAAAGACATACATTTTCTAATACTAGGTATAAAAGTATGAATAAAAGTATAGATAATTTTATGTTGTGGTTTAAATAGCATTATGCCCTGTGTACCTTTCCACATCACTTATCTTACAGTGCTTCCTATAAAGGAATCCATTTTGTTGAGTAAGGCTCTTGCTTTTTGAGCCAGCAGGTCTCTTCTGGCTCAAAATACCAGAATAATTTTCCTAATCATTGTAATTTTTTTTTCTATTGATAATATTTTATCCTCAAAGATACTCCTGCATCTGTTTTCATTATGAAACCCTGCTATGTATTAGGCACTTTCACTTCACAAGACTCATTTGACATAAGAGGAGAGCAATTATTACTACTTTTATCCCGCAGATTATTTCTGTGATTTAACATGCAGATGCAGGCAGGGTTTATCATCTTAAGACCAGCGTTTTTGTACAGATATTTATCTATAAAACTAGACTGCTTCCAACTTGAATACAAGTCTACATTTTGGAACTTCTCTCTTCTTCTAGCGCTATACACTTTTGTTACATTTACACATCACCTTGGTTGATCCCTGAGGTGTAAACATCACCTTGGTTGATCCCCATACGTGAGAGATTCTTCAGGTCTATGTGAAACACGATGCATATAGACATGTCGCAAATGTTATGCTTGATGCACAAGGCTTTCTATATTATTATTATTATTAATTAGTTAACCTCTTCAATTAATATGCCCAACAATTTGATTAACTAATACGCAGCTCAACACATTTCTGAAAAGCAGTTCAGCAAGAAAAATTACCATACGATTTTACTCAACCTAATTTCTCTAAAATAAACTAATGATGAACTAAGTACTAGTCAGAGGCTTACACATTTGCTTAGAAATGCACAATTAACTGTGAGTCTTGCTAATTCCCATCTCAATTACTGAAAGAAATGTGATCATTTAGAAATATTTAAAAAAAAAAAAAGAAAACTTAGATATGAAAACTAAGAACTTTTTAACAGATGTGAGCTTAAAAAAATCTTAATAAACAAAAAACAAATCCAATGTTCTACTATTTCACTGGAAAGAATAAAAAGCTTTGAATTGGAGAGAAAAATGTATAGCCATGTTTCTAAGAACAGTTGGGTTTCGGTTGGGGGAGTTGTTGGGTTTCGGTTGGGGGAGTTGTTGGGTTTCGNCTTTGAATTGGAGAGAAAAATGTATAGCCATGTTTCTAAGAACAGTTGGGTTTCGGTTGGGGGAGTTGTTGGGTTTCGGGTGGGGGAGTTGTTGGGTTTCGGTTGGGGGAGTTGTTGGGTTTCGGTTGGGGGAGTTGTTGGGTTTCTGCTTTGTTTTGTTGCAATCTTCCTTTTTTATCGCTATCATCATTAAATAGTTTGAAGCACTCTGAACATCTTTGGTTTAGGAAACAGCAGCATCACGTATTTAAAGACTATGAATGCCAATGGTTCTGTCCCACGTATAAACGTTTTAAGTTCCCAAACACAGCCTATTTGAAAATGCAGGCATCTTAGGACTCATTTCTTAGGTTGGACTTTTCTACTTGTTTTTTTGCCTTTGCTACTGTAGCATCATCATCATAAACATAAGAATTAATTTTAAGTGTAACTACATTTTAAAGAGTGGCATATATTTCCATCTGCATCACAGACTTCTGATTGGAGAGTTCACTTTCTGAATTGAAATTTTGACGGACCTTTCAATAAGACCGAGATTGGTCCCTTAAGATGGCAATACAGAAAAGAGGAGTTGCTCAAAATTGACAGTTTTGGTGTTTACACAATTCACATACTACCCTAATCCTTTTTTTTTCCCCTTCCCTTTGCAGTAGGAAGACTGCACACAGACTTTTAAGAAAAAATTTTCCATGTTTTGGGTTGCGAGTTAAAAGGTCAGCCATATACCAATTTAAACAAACCATACTTCTGTAGAACAAACTGAACACGTTTCCTCTAAATTCTCGTATTTTGAACAGTCCTGTGAACTAAAAGAAATGACAGACGAAAACGATGGCCTGCGTGCAAAGAGATACAATTTTGGAGCCTATGCACTGATCAAGCCTCTTCCATGGGAAAAGCCTTTCCAAAACATACAATAATAATTAAACCCCACAGAACAGTGAAATCATCCAGGTTTGTTTTTAAATGGGTAGGGAGGAGAAGAAGCCTCCCTTGTGAAATAATTTCCAGCAAAGGCAGCACTGTGCTACATCTGAGGAGGATTACAAAGGTCAAGCTATACAGCAGTCTGAAACGAACAGATGGCACCAGACTACTTTTTTCAAACCCAACAGGAACAAGCAAATCTAAGCTAGGAAAGCAAATACTTAAATAGTGCTAACAATTATCTGAGTAAAGAACTAACACAGACCAAAACACCTACACACACTCATGTCCTGGTACATGCACAGCATGTTACTGCAAATCTGACATTAAGAAACCAAGGGGGGGGAGGAAATTGGTTAACTTCAGTTATGGAATATATTAGAACAAATGCCAAAACAAAGCTAAACACCAGAATTCAGACAGTGAGACTAAGTCTAAATGCTTGATCCTGTGAAAGGTTATTCTGAAAAACCCCGTTACTAAGAGATGCCTTGTATTTTTTTTTTCTCCCAGCAGAAAGCGCTATCATTTTTGTGAGCTGCAGAAGTATTTTTAAATTTTAATACACCATTGTGCATGTTTCATTAAAAACAAAACAAAACAAAAAACCCACAAATAAACCAAACAGAAGAACAACTGTCTTTACTGCAGAAAATCACTCATTACATTTGCACACGTATAGACATGAATACTGGACTCCAGAAAGCACACAGAGTAACAGCCCTGCTTTGGAAAAATCAGTACTAGATCTTGACTGTCCCACAGGGACAGCACTGATAACGCGCCCCGGAACGTATATGGCTCAGTACATCTTCCTTTGCAAGCAACAGGTCCAAGTATTTCAGCATCAGAGTGGATTGCCAATGTGTCCTATATGGTGTGTTTTTCAGACTTTACCAACGCAGAATGCCAGAGAACATCCATACACCAAAGATTCAACATCAACTACCCTTAAAAACAAACGTTTAAGTCAAGAGGAACCAGTGATAGTATACAGGAGATCCCATCATCCCAAAAAGGCTCAGCACGGAAGTTGGTTATTGAAATGCAAAAGTCATGACACTTCTTCATTAAGTAAAAAAACCACAAAATACAGTTCTTGGAACCACTGCTAAGCTTAATAGGGGTTAAAACCAGTGCTGCTATCAAAGTGAGGTCAAATGAGGAAGTTTAGCAGCAATACTGCTAGTTACATCCAGTGACATTGCCCAATTTAAAACACTGAATAATCAATCTGAAAGTTTTAACATCTAAAGTAGTAATTACTCCATTTCATCCCCAGTAAAATGGCTTCTATAGACAAGAACACGAGTAGCACTTACTTAGTTTAAGATTTTATTTCATAAAGGAAAAACTTGATACTCAAGTCTTAAACTGTAGAGCCGCTCCCAATTATCCCTCTGGATTTCCAACTAATACAGAGCTTTAATGCTCTTCCTTTTCTTCCACCCTAACGCAACTGCAAGGAAGGGAAGAGCACTAAATGAAAATTATCAAATTCTGCTTATTGGAGCAGATGAAGCTTCACAGCAGCTCTCTGCAAGGCAAGCAGCGCCAGTCTCCTCGCACGCTTCCACGTTCAGGCAGCGCTTTGAACCTGGGTCGGCTGAGGATTTTTGCTCTGTGGTACTGCTGCTCCCTAGGAACACCAGAGGAGTTCAGGCACTTCCATGCCACAAACCCAGTAGTCCCAAGGCAGGGTAATAAAATTGTAGACTGACACTCCGCCTATTAATGGACTCAGCTAATTCCAAGTAGACAGCACAAAAGCCAAACTCAGCTTATATTTTCCAAGACAAGAGTAGGAGAGACATCCCTTTAGGTCTTGACCATCATCCAGAAATTCAGGTGGGAGAGTTTGAAAAGGCCTACCAGCAATTTTTACTCTCATGCTGCATAGCTTGCAAGACAAAAATTGAGGATTGCCAGTGCTGACAGGTTACTGGATGCAGAAAAGCCTGATCTACATAAAGGCACCTGCCTTCAGACCCCAGTTTCGTGAGTTTGTAAAGAACTCTCTATATATCATTGAGGGGAAAAAGGAGAAAAAAGAAAAGAAGAAAAAAAATCACTCCCCTTTTCAAGAGTATTTGTCTAATCTATTTTAACACTATCAACACATACATCCCCAAAAATCAAACACATTCTTCTGAAATAGCACTGCTAGCTTACATTGGCAACTTTACCTTTCTCCAGAGGTCAGTGGTAAGTATCCACTTTATCTCTCTTTTCCTCTAAGTATTTTTAAGAAGCATGATACATGAACATTCAACTCCTACTTGTGATGTTAAAATGCATGGTAGCCTTTTATAGTCTGAAGCAATAACAAATTAATTTCATATATTAAAGTATGTAAACTAATAGAAGTTAGCCAGTGATATCATCAGTACTCAGAATGCTTTGTTCCACTTTTTCCTAAATGCTTCGGAGCCAGATACTATTAAAAAGTGTAAACCATAAGTGAAGGCAGCTCATCTTTCTGTAGCCTTGCAGTGGCTTTTATTGACTCTATCTAGCTTGAAATTAAAGAAGTGCTGAATAATAAGAAAAAACATCCTTTTTAGTTTCAGACCACAACCACACTGTTAAGTGTCTTTTTCTTTTAAACACACATTTATCTTTTACTTCATGTAATCTCCACTTACAGTTTTGAATACAAATGGTTTGTTTGTGAAAAACGATCTGATTTGCCTGTATTACCTTCCTAAAAAATGCAATAGCTGCTGTTACAGTCTTAAAATGCTATGCCTCCCTGTGCAGAGCCCAGTCACCTTTCCAGGTGGCTTTCAGAGCTTTTTTTTTTTTAAAAAAAAAAAATCACAATTCTGCTTAATTCCAACCCTGGTCTCAGCACTTGCAAGTTGAACTCTAGCTTTCTAGATTTTGCTGTTCTCCAGCCTAGTATCTGGGAAAACACAGCAGAAGGCAGAGAAGGACTGATGCCAGTTACAGCTGATATTGTACCATGTCTCTTCTTTCCTGTAACACTTTAGAAATTACCTTTTTTTTAAAAAAAAAAAAAAAAAGAAGACACAAAAGATAAGCATGTTTGCAGAAGACTGATCTATAGTTTAGGTCAGTAAGAAATACTCAGCCGTGATTTGATTCTACAGCCAATAGCAGTAGAATCCTATTCTACAGTTATGGCACATTGGGCCACTGAGCCAGGACTCAAGATGATTGTCGTCTTAAGACACATGGAATACTAACACGTCAAAGGGGTAGACCAAGCTCTTACCACGCTTACAGTCACAGGACTGCACTGTCAGTTTAATACTACCGCACGTGAACAAGGCATGTGAAACGAAATGCATTTTGTACACTCCAAAAATCATCCCTCCTGAGACCTAGCTACAAAGATTAATCCCACGTGTGTGTATTTAAATAAGGCACCCCTCAAGCTGGAAGTAGATGCATCATGTCAACAGGTAGCTTTTTTTCCCTCATTGCAAATACGCAACTCTGAAGATAGCTGAAGCACCAGCAAAACTGGTAACTGCGTGTGGCTTAATGCTTCGCGTCCACGGGGCTTGGTCCCCCCATCCCGTCCCCCTTCCCACACGCCCATGGAGTGCCTTGCTCTGCCGTGCTGTTATGGCAGACATCACTGGGTGGCACTGTTAGACAATGTTCATGTCCTTGTCAAGGTAAGCAATATCCTCTCTCTCCCCCCACCTCTGCCACTTTTTAACTGCTAGCAGTTCAGCTGTGCTGTGCAGGTTTTTCGAGGATGCTGTTGCAAGCAGAAGCAGCCTTGCTCTCCAACATCCCCTTTCCCACTACAACGCGCTCTGAAATAGCCCTTGCTCCTTGGGGAAATAAAACCTAGTGCTTTGCAAAAATTCCAGAAAGTCTTTTTTCCTTGACTATTGTAGGTGTACAGTGCTATATTTGCAAATCTTCAAATACAAAATAATTTTAGTACAACTCCAACATCATTCCCTATAGTTGTTTTTACTGTCAATGAAGTCATTGTTGTGAGAAGCCACCGTTAACGATCCCAAAACCTGATCTCAGAAGGTCCACGTGCACTAGGACTGTTACAGAGCTGCTCCCAACTTTGCCCTGTCTGCACTCAAAAGTCCAATTTTGGCCAACTAAAGATAAAATACTTAATGTGTATTGCTCTGCTCTTCAAGACACTTGCAATTGCTAGTTATTGAATTAAGCAAAATTCAAAGAATAATAATAAACTTCTTGAATAGAAGTAGCTTAGTTGCAATTTAAATGTTTTTTTTTTATTTATTATTCTTTATTAGAATAATAATCTTTACAGATTAGGATATACTCAGCAATATGATCAAAACCGCAATAAGATGCTTATTGAAAGGTGGGATGGCTACTCCTGATGACGCAAAATGTGGGCTAATAATTACCAGAAATCTCATGTAGGTTCTCCACCTTCCAACACAAATTGCAATGTTGATGTAATATTACAGGATGCACTGTTACAGGATATGGAAAATTAGAAGCCAGCGCCTTGACAATGACTACAGGGCTTCAAATATAGCCATTATTTGACTAAAAGTAGGTGTGGCTCACATACACCCCCCAAAAAAAAATTCCAACTCTACAAAGATGTCTGAGGGTCAGAAGTTAGCTACTGGATTTCAGTACTGCAGATGGTACAGTGACATTTGGAAATAATATTTAAAAGCTTACTTAGTACTATTAACTATTTGCATTCACATTATATGATACATAATCAACATCATACATAACGGACAGCTCTACTGAGAAATATCCCTTTTCAAAGAAATAGAATGGGAGGAAGGAGGTTGAAAAATGATGCTAAGATATAAGAATTTTACAGCTTATGGATTCTCAATGCTCTGTACAAGGAATTTGGAGTAGTCAAACACTGCTTCAGAGCCATACAGACCTTATGGAACACCACCACTGTGAGCAGGGATACTAGAGATGCATATGATGTCGATGCAACAGCCTGGGTCACCAAAGAATTCCTCCTCCACCTCCCATAAATACATATATTTGATAATGCACGCGGAAATTAAACTTCCACAGAAGAAAATGGCTGCTTCTGGGTGACTGAATGAGACAGGCTTGGTTAGGACTTTGTCCTCCACCTCGTAAAACTCACCAGCTCAATTACTTTCTATTCCTGCATTTTGCTCTTGAGGTTGAGATGCGTCAGAGCTGCTGGGAGGAAAAACCTAGATGCGACCACTGACTTTCCATCTTTAACTGATCTTGCACCAGGAGTGTATGGCCTGTCACGCCTACCACAATGCCACTGGCTCCTGGCACCAGGACAGCTCGAGGCCATGGGGTGCGGACCTGCTGGGAACCCATCACAAACAAATTCATCCTCAAGAATTACTCAGTAGCTGGCCACCTTCTCATGCTTAAAGCAAAGTCTACTGCAGCTTTGTTGGATGTTTGAGCATCTCGGCATTCAGGAGACTGAACGTACTTACCAGAGTTACGTCAACCCAGACAACCAGAGGACTGCCAGCGTTGAGTTAACCCGCAAAGCAAACATTTCTCAGTTTGTTCCCATGTTGTCAGAGCCTGGCAGCTAAACAGGAAAGTCAACCAAAATAAAGGAAGCAGTACTACCAAACAAGTATCACATACATCTGAGCTGCTGCCTGGGATGTACTACTTATCCACAAAATACGATCCTGAAGTCCTGATACAATATACAGATGTTTGTCTTGAAATAAAAGCAAAATAGGAACTTTCACACCAAAACTGATATGGCAATGAAAAAGCAACCTTAATTCTCAGGTAAGCTGACCACTACCACCTGCTTTATTCTGTTTCTCCCATCATCATTCAATCCCCAGCATCAAGCTAAAAAAACCAAAGCAAACAGGAAAACCCCACTTCATTACTCTAATAACTGGGAAATTTAAATCCTCCAATGTACTACCTCCAAACTTGGGATATACCCTTTGAGCAGTGAGAAATTAGTATGCCATACCAGGACTGAATTCAGAAGAGTCCAGACCAGCAGCTTGCACCTGGACACCAGCATGAGCTGCTCTACATGACAAAATGTCTTCATTAACTCAAGCAACTAATGCAAAGAGCTGCTTTTAATTGATGTCGAAAATATTTAGCCTTCTTTCTTCTGCTATTTGACAAATATGTTTCTCTTCCGCCTGATGTTAATAGTGTTTTCAAGCTGGTCAAACCCACAAAGTTTTGACTCCACGAAACTGCCATCAAGGACAAAAGGGCCCCAAGTAGAATTTTTTAATAAGGCAAAGATTTCAGATCTATTTGCATATACGCATTGGGGTCTATTTTAGAAGGCAATCATTACCTGATTTCCACACATTTGCAAGCCCCAGCTAGGGAATGCTGGCCTTCACACCGGTAAAAGCTGTGCTTTGGGCAGTTGCATTCATCTCTTCTCTCTTTGCTTCTTTACCTCTTCTCGTGAAAATAGGATAAAAGCCTAACCGAAAAACATCCGAAGAAGCTGCGCTGTACTCAGCCATTATTCCCTTTATTTTAAGCTTCCTAAAAACATCGGTTCTTCCCAGAGAAAATGACTGAGCTGCACGGTATGACTAATGGCCCCGGCTGAAGAAAGCACTCCAACGTGCACTCAGCCCCAAGCACACACTCATGGCCCAGTGATATGAAGAGGAACTAATTGTTTTCCTTCCTCAGGATGGCTGCCAGAGAGAGCGCAAGGCGTGCAATACATTTCCAATTTCACTTGACTTTAATGACCAGCACACAAGTAGCACTAATAAAACTCCTACTGATGTGCACGCTTGGTCCTTCTCCCTCCCACTCCAATTCCGAAAACAAGTAAAGTAGGATCCCAGAGTGGCAGGTCTCTGCTAATATTTGATAGGAATTAATACGTTCTTTGAAGCAATTAGCAAGTTAAGAGAGGAGAGTTAATTATGACTGGTAGCACAAGAGTCTGAACACACACTTCACCTTAAGCAAATAAGTCTTATTTTCAGGAGTTTTAAAAGGGATGAAGCAAAGTGAGGGTTTTTTTATTCTGACATTTAAAAACAACATATATATTTTAAAGGATATGCAAGTCACTGTTAAATGGTATCATCTGCACAGTAAGCTTTCCTTCCTTCTACAACCACTCAGACACCTTTTTACACAAGCTTAAACTTAAACCACCGAGGCACTTTGCAAACCGTGCCCCTTTTATCTCTCCTCCCTTGGGCGAGGGCTTTTATTAAAAGCGCCAGAATGGTTGCCAGTGCACTGGTTGAAACACTGCCACTAATTACACGGAGGAGACAGAAGATTTCTTGCAGGGCAGACGGCCGGGGTGGCCACGCGTCCCCGTCCCTCGCAGGGACCGGGGCTCCCACTGCTCTTCTGCTGGACTTCAGTAAGTAGGTCAGCCGTCACCTGCGACAGGGTTCAAGCTTCTCACAGAAGAGTACTTTATCAGCGGTATCCCAGGATCAGCTTTCGACAGCTGAGGCCAAAAATCTCTTTTGCCTTTAGAAAACCCCAGTATTTTCGGCCAAGAAATCTGCTTTCTTCCCTCCTGGGTTTTGTAAGTGAAAGACAGGAGCAGGAGTCCTCCAGCTGCGGCATTGAACACCTCCTCCCCTGCACACCTTTAGCTGGCTGCTTTGGAGACTTGCACAAGAATACACCATTTTAAAGTAAACAAAAACTAACATACCCAGTATTTTCATGTTTGCAAACACATCCTGAATACAAACTTTTTTTTTTTTTTTTTTTGCACTTAGCTAAGCATATCATTCCATGCCTCAAAATGGAACCAAATCGGGGAAGGAAGCAGGGAGTCATACTTGCCATTTTAAGTAATGTCCTAAATACCTCCATTTGATACGTATCTACACTCTTCTAGTCCTGCCAGCAACAATAACTGTTATAACATCAATCATATCAATGATCAATTTGTTTTTAAAAAGCACCTCTCCCAAACAACTTTCTTCTCACACGAATATTTCCAAAATGCACAGGTCACTGTGGGCATGTTATTTTAAAAAGGACTTGTTTCCTCTGCGTTTTAGCTACAGCTTTATCCCTAACCTGACCCACCACAACTACAACGTCTGGACCAAACAGTACCTTAAGCTTGAGTTTGCTGGACCACTGGGGGACAACGAAGGGGAAGGTGGGCTGGAGTTCAAATGTTTTGACAGTCAGGCAAGTGAAATGGGGATAGGGATACAGCTGAGCTCAAGTTTCAACAGCTCATCAGCTGCTGCTCCAGCCCTACCGTGCTGCAAATCAAAAATCGTTCTGGGGAGCCAGAGTGCTGCTTTTGCTACGTGGTCACTGACTGCCGGACATAAAGCTCTTACCTGGGCTCAGGGCTGCGGCAAAGGCAAACCTCAAATGCAGGAAGTTGGATCCCATGCCATTTGGGGTTTTAGAATTATTATTTTAAAAAAATAAAAATATATATAAAATTAAAAAAGCCTATGTCCACTCCAAATCCTTATCTGCAAGATGGGACAGGAAGGTTTATCCTTGCTCCTCAGGTACTTGGACTTTCCCAGATGATGAGGTCCATACATACCTCTTGTCAAAACAGTATTTTATTGCATACCATGCACAGGATAAAATGTTAATTTCCCTTTTTCCTCCCGTAGAAAGCCTTTTTCTTCCTCATATATAAAAAAAATATAGGTGGCAAATAAGCTACATAAGCACCTCATGTATAGTCACTTTGGATGTATAAGGAGAGGGATGCTGAGTATCGAAGAGGACAAAAAGACAATAAAAGATGTATCCCCCTTAGCCCTACCTGCCACTGAAGGCACATTTATTGTCAGAATGAAGCTTCTCAAGTTCTATCCAAGTCGCGTTCTTAGAAGACAAAGAAATTAAAATTTCTTCTCTCTTCTGTTTGCTTCAAAAAGCTTTTAAGTTCCACTTGAAAAGAAATACAAAGGAGTCTTCAGGACAGAAGAGAGTGGGTGGACAGTTTAAAAATTCAAGACCAAGCCTGCAACAGGAGTTTTGAGATATTATTTATTCAGGCAGTAAGAAGCAAGTAAGATATTACGTCTTTGCACATATTCTCTATAAAAGGCACTTTGCAAGCTCTCTTATCTCATCTGTAGTAAAGGGTTTTTCCCTCCTTGCCATGCCAGCAGGAGACTGCTGTGCAGACGAGATGATGTCAGCTCCAGGAATCCCCCCCAAGCCCTGCCAGCTGAGTCCTCCCAGTAACAGAGATACCAGCTATAAATAGTTATCTGAGCAAAACAAGGATAGGTAAGGAACTCTGAGGAAAACAAGAAATGAGGAAGAAGTTTTAGAAATATTTTAAAAGATACTGTTTCTTCATTGTTGGACATCATTAGTTGAGATTCTTACAAGGAGAGAACCCCTGGGAGACTGCCTCTGCCATGCAGTAACTCTACAAAGCCCATTATCCAAATTTGCCACTGTTCCTAAAATTATCTGATCATTGGAAAAAGAACATGAACATACACAATGTTATATTCATATGAGTGTGCTTCTGTCATATGAATCTGCTATTCAGAACAATCTCTGGCAAATATCGATATTGCATGCTGAGCAACATCACCCTGTTGCACCACACAAAGCTGTAGACTGCGAAATCCTCGGTTGGTTTTGTACTGTTTTCCCAGCATCGCATGCAGTTCAAATGCTAGCTCTGCGTGCCATAAAGATTATTTTGAAAGTTCTATAGAGTTGTAAGCATGGGGAAATGTCTCAAAATATAAAAAGTTTTATTAATTCAGAAAGCTTCGAATACATGCCATAGATAAATATTTAGCCTACCTAAAACTACAGGTAAAAACACCCTCTTATGCAATTGCTTTGGTGACTACAAATTGTCATTAAGTACATGACGTCCAAAGCAGGACTGACAGTAAATGCCACTCGCAAAGGAGTTCAGCAAACCTCTTACCAGGAGGTGCCTCAGATTTGCCGGACTCTAGGAAGCACAAAGATGTGCCAACTGAAAACACAAAGTGTGTCCCAAGTATTAAGTTTAAAACAGCGTATTAAAGTACGTGGCACATTTAAGTAGGATTTACATCCCGCAGAAGTAGGATTTTACGTACCAGCAGTACCTGCTATCAGATGATAAATAACAAATGCCTTTCACTTGGCATGCAAAGTATTTGGTGTGTTTCGAGGGCGATTTTCAGAAGTGCTGATGTGTGGAAACCCACACCGAGCTCTGCCGAGGCTGCTAAGAGAACACTATTCTCACTGGAGTGCAACAAGCCTGTTTCAGATACATATAAAATATTTACGAAGCCTGAATTTACAACACTGAAAATTATTACTTTACGTTTTCAGGGAAGTCGAGTCCCATCTCCGATACCAGTTGATACGCCAAATCTCTTGATGAAATACCTGCTGCGCCTCGTACAGCGAGAGCGGAAAGCACCACAGAGAAATAGGAGAATGGACTATCACAAACCAATTGTCTTCGCACAGAGAAGGCAAAACAACAAGCCAAATGAATTAATGAGTTAGTGTAAGAGCACAGTGTCAGAGTAGTAAAAATATCCTCTTTAGTGCTGTACTGAATAAAGGAAACAGCTGTCTAAATATTTGAGGTTTTCTGAAAAAACATTTCTATACTATGGTGAACAGCGAAGTTAATATTTTCACACGCTGAAGAAAAAAGAACTGACCAGAAGCAAAGGGAACCCTAATGGTGATCTTAGTCGATTAACAAAGCTATTTTCACTTGAGGAAAATGACATGAGAGACTTCTGTAGGGGAAAGAAATGAAATTAAAACAGACTAGGCTAATGCCTAGTTCAAGTGAAACCAGCCTCTCTGCTGACAAAGTGCGCTGAAAGAGCTCATTGGAAGACCGCTGTCACTTTATCATTTAATCTGCATCTCAAAACCGCCACCAAACAGATCTAGAGACTACCTGGCAACATCTTTACACTATTAATTTTACTCTGAGCAACAAGACGGATTTCCAACATAATCCTTAAACCAGCTGCATCAAGCATTCCATCAGATCCGCAACGGAGATAGAGACACCCCAAAAAAGAGAAACTGTAGTGATTAAGACTAGTCTTCATTTCATGCCAGAAGTCACAAAGTCTGAATACCACCAGGTGCGGTTGCCCAAAGAACAAGTTTTCCGAATGAAATGCTCCCGTCTCCTCAAGAAGCACCTGAGTAAGGAATTAACAGCAGCAGCCTGGAAATTACACTGTGCTAATTTATAATAATCATCTCCTGTAAATCATCTGGAACACGTGTCCCTTCTGTACGTGACATTTTAACTCAACTTCCCTGAGACTGATAGAAATGGTCAATGGCCTCAACATTGAAAGCCAATGTTTTGGATTTATACGCTTTCACTTGATCACAATAAAGGAATAGAGAAAGGCACAAATTTCATGTTTGTAGCACTTTGAAAATCAGGCCCTTATAAAGTGATAAACTTACAGGAATATCAGCATTTCAAAATTTTAGCCTCTGCAAATTATATAATCAGAGTTAAAAAGCCAATTTGTTGTCTAAATGATTATAAATATAATTTCAGTTTTATGTACTTTCCTCCACCCTCAAGAATAAAATCACTTCAGAAGGCTTAGATTAATCTTCCCTCCTTAACTTACAAAAATAAGCATTTTTCTCATTTGCAATAGCCCCTAAGTTAAAAGTGACTTCACTGAGCTCAAAAGCCAATCTCCAGTAAAACCCTGATAGAGAGCTCCATAACTTCTATGAAAACTATTAATTTCCTTTTCCCTGAAATTTTTTCATCCCCTCTTTTCTGTGCAAGAGTTNAACTAGAGCTCCATAACTTCTATGTATTAATTTCCTTTTCCCTGAAATTTTTTCATCCCCTCTTTTCTGTGCAAGAGTTAAGACATGAATTTAAAAAAAAAAAAAAAGCAAGCACATTTAAAAAGCAAAAAAGTCATTAGGATCCGTAATGAGGGTTATTTTTTTCCCCATGATATTAAAGTACAACTAATTCTTTAATGTACCACTCTGTTGTTTAAGGCTGGAGGGTGAGAAGAAAGAAAACAACAACATCACCTCTTATTCACCAGTGCAAGTTGCTCCTACTACAAGTCACAGCAAAAAAAACCCAAGTAAACAATTTGTCCTAGTCCAGCGCTCCCTGCAGCTGGATAGATCCGGTCAGGAAAAGAAAAACACTTTTACTCTAGCTACCACCTAGTAATTCTCCAAACACGCTAGTTAATGTAGTCAGGTTGGCTCAAAACCAGTAGTCCTGCCAAATGCAGAGCAAAGGAATGCTTTTCCCCGTACCGCAGCGACGGGGCTGGGGAACATGCCCCAGACGCAGGTAGGTCAGCTCTGCTGAGGCTCCCCAGCCACTGCTCAACACGCCAGCGCAGGTACAAGCACCAATTCAGCCCTTGTAGCACGGAGTCTCTTGTAGGCAAATTTACCCAGCTGAAGAGCTCACCCTGCGTTGACTCAGAAGCGTACGCTACAGCCCACTCTGTTATTTTACCTGCTCCTGAGCCTGCGAAACTAAAGGCTCCTTATGAATCCGAGCCTTGTTTTAAAGCCGCAAGCTAATCCTCATATATTCCTTTTCCTAACTTTGAAATGCACCATTAGATAAAACTGAAAAACATCCAAGAAATAATCAGTCGGCACTATTTGAGAACATGAAAACTATCCAATTAAAGTATTCACACACACACAGAGAGGGAATCCAGAAGAACACGCTGTACTTCTCAGGAATAAAAAGGGAAGCAATAAAACTACCACTTGCTACAGAACTTCAATTCATCGCATAGTTGCATGCAGCTTTACCAAAGTTAAAACGATGACACAAATCCCAACAACCTGAAATCCCAAGCCTAAAGAATCCGGATAATTAGAAAGAAATAAAGAAAAAGCAGCATATATTTTCCTGGGTAGTTTCAATACAAAATTGACCTCAATGAGTAATAGATCTAAAGCATGCATCACATTAGCTTATCAAACACAGTTCAGAGGTTACTGGAGAGAAAAGTGAGCCTAATCTTTGTATACAAGAGTACAAGGAAATGTTAACACCATCTTACAAGCAATATTACTAGTGCTAATACTACGCAGATGAAAGATACTGTCCCGGAAGAAGCTAGCGTACAGAGAAAAAAGACTGAATGAGATAGATGTAAGGTTTCAGGCTCAATCAACTGCAGTCTTGAATTACAGGAAGAGCTGATCATTTTAACAGTGAACGACAGAAAACCAGAACTCAAAAAATAGCCCCCAGCAATCATCTAAGCCTGTTCTTCCCAACATGTGAGGTGTATCTCACTGCTGAAACACTGCACAAAACAAGTGAGGCATGAAGACCCTTCCCCACTCCAAGAACCACATACTATAATGAGACAAGGATTTTTAATAGGAAAAATTGGATATAGACTAGAAAAGCTGAGAAGCCCAGACTAATACCAGTCCCTGCCTCCAGGACAGACTCTGGCATCTTTAGGCCATCTCTAGCACATGCAGCATAAATTTCTCTGCAGAAGCATCCCAGGGAGCTACGTGAACAGAACCAGTTATCCCTGGCCACGTCAGCACATCTCTAAGGCTGAGCTGTCAGGCTCTCAACGGGGTTAACTTGCTGCTCGGTTGCTTTCAGAGTCCAGCTACGATCTCTTTTCCTATGCTGTACCATGGCTAGGGGACCGAGGGGGTTATCCACTTAGGCCAGCTTTTATTTGTGCATCTTTGGAGTGGTGTCAGTGTTTCATCTATCTCTGATAAGTCTCTGGAGAATTTCTTTCAGTCCTTGAAACAAGTTCAGTACTGGAAAATTTCTATCCTGTGTAATCTAAAGCTCCTTCACTGCAAATTAAAATAATTTATTTTAGTCTCAGCCTCAGCAGAAATGAAGAATAATTGATCTCTACCTTCCTTACACCATTTTTTTTTTCCACATCATTGAAGATTCAGGCATTCCCCAGTCTTTCTGTTTTCTAGGCTAAAGAAACTCAAAGCCTTCAGATTTTCCCCAAAGGCTGAGTTTTTCCAACCTTGCATCCTTGCTGGTGCCATTGAGATCCCACACCCTTTATCCACCACATCCTTCTTTAATAAGCACTCTAGAACAGAGGCTAAACACACAGTGCTAAGCACAGAAGAATAATTACCTCCTCTGCTATTTATCTGACATGTTTCATCACCTATAGAGCCCTAATGAAATCAGTGCTACGCACACCAACCCTGACAAATTCAGTTTGTGATCCACTGTGATTCCTCGGTCCTTCCTGGCCAGCATGCTGCCTGGCCCATTTATATTTGTGCATTTGATTTCTCCTAAGTATAACACTTTACGGCTGTCTTTATTAAATTTCACCTCATCGATTTCAGACCATTTTTCCAATTCATCATCTGAAATTCTAAATCTGTCCTCCTAACTGTTTATAATCCCTTCCCGCTTTGTCTTCCAAAAATGCTCAAATTATCCTCTTCGACAATAACAAATGGATGATGAATAATGAGAATATCGACTAGTAAACAACTTGAGCCAGCCTCCTCCAGGAATTAACTTAATAGTCTGACAGCAAACAACCGAGCCTAGCTCAACATTTCAGCCTGATTTCTCAGTGGACTGCAGCCTTGCCTGTCATCATTCAGGCAATGGAAAGAAATAATTTCTTCAGCATCTGCTCTAACCAAGCTAATCTCATCTTGTCACTCTGAGCGCTTCCTTCCTCACCGAGTTTGTTGATAGACTTTTAAATGCTACCAGTTAGTTTGGCGGTCAGAGTTTGAACAGGGCTGATTTTTATATGCACGTACCTATTTACTCTCCTAAAAACATTCTCATTGCCAAAAGTACGTAAATAAACAGGATCCAAAAAGATGTCACCATTTAGGAATGGAACTAACTGTGAGGTGCAGACTCCTTGTCGAGTTTTCAGATGTAAGGCAACTCTCCCAAAACCATGTGCTCCCCTAAATGGGGCGGGGACACACACACACCCCCCAAAACAAAAACAACCCACCCTTCCTGAGCACATAAAAGACACAGGTAACAAAACTATGCTAAATGATCCATGTACTTCAAATAAAGCAGGAACACATCTGTGAAGATCAGAAGATTATTCACTTGACTGTGGAGCTATTTCATGTTTGCAGTGTCATACAAAAAGCGACTTACTGTTTAAGTCCCAAAATAGCAACTAGTCTTCAGCCTGAACACCATGCAAGCTTTGTAAACAGAGAGGAAAATAATTTTATTAATTAAAAGACCTACACCTTCAATTGGAATTCCTGAACCTTAGAGAAAAATCTATATAAACAAACTGCAGTTTAATCTATCAAAATTCTGTAGTGTCAGCAGTCTACTGTAACATTATACAGATCGCTTCAGTAGGACAAGTGCCAGCCTTTTCAGGAGCTATGCATATCTTCCTGTTGCTCTTTCTACACGTGAATGCTCAGCTCTTCTTCCCAATGCCCATTATTGGTATCACTTCTTAACTCTACAACTCCCTAGATTTGCATCTGGATTTAAAACAAGATGATGATGAATAACATCCCTTCCCTTAGCTCAACAGGTTACTTGGAAACCCCCTCACACCCTTCATTTCCTGCATGGGACGCACTTGGGCACCTCTTTTTCAATGAGGAGAGCTTCTGAGGAAGCCCAGCTACAGGTACCTTCTGCAGCCCACCCGGGGCCCAGCACCCCCAGCCAGGGCAAGGCTGCGCGCCCTCCCAAACACCACTCACAAGCTTCCTCATGTCGGAAAATACAACAAAAGAGAGCCTGGGAGAGGGAAAAAGATGCTAGACATCACCTCTCATCCTGAGATGGAGTCGTGATGTAACTGGGACACCTATGTGGGCCTGGGAAGCTGCCTTGATCCCACCGCTTTGGAGGAGTGCCAACACAATTCATCTCCTCCTCCTACCTCACCGCTAGACCTTCTCTGTAGTTTTGGAGACTGCTCATCAAAAACATTCTCAACAGAAAACATCAAGTCACATCCGTGCTTTGGACAGCTTTTAGACAGTGTAGCTATCTTGTGGTTTGAAGGAAAGCTTTGCATCTTTTTTCCCCGTTTCATGCAAGAGTGACCAAGGGAGAATAGCAGTATGTCTGTTACATTCTAAAAGATGGGATACGTTTATAAACTAAATCCTTTTCTTTAGGGTAGCAAGTAAAACCTTTGGTTTATTCATACAAACAGAAATGTACATTTCCCACAATGTTCATTCATAGGGGTTTTTTTCTAGAAATTAAACATGAAAAAGTACAAGGACCACCTACTAACTAAATTACTTAAGGTCATACATACTTCATTTCCCATAAGTAAAATAAAGCAGTATTTGATAATTGACAATATACCATGTCATAATGAAAGTAAGCTTCTTCATGAACCCACTCAGGATTTCTTCAAAATGCAGAACTAATAAGCACAGTCATACAAGTTGGCAAATTTGCTTCAAAAGGATGTTTTGGGTCATGTGAATCTTGCCACTGCCAATTTCAGTTAAGACAAAATAATGATAAAACAGGAAACACATGAATACCGTCTTCCTTTTCAATGGTTTCTATTTCTTATCGCTATGTTTCTGTTTAACAAGGTTTGCAAGTCCACTTGCAAAAAAGAAAAAAGTATCTAGCAATAGCAGTTGAAATAATTTTTCTACTCTGAGGTTTTTTTTAGGAACTTCATTTTAATTCTTAACAAGTAGCCACCTCAGCAATCTCAAAAATTGCAAGAGCACTGCTTCCTCTTCTTCTTATCACTAGTCAGAGTTGCATGAATTATTCAGGTTTTATTGAGCACAGTAAAGGTGAGATCTGATATTTGTGCAGACTGAACAACCAAAGAGGCATCCCGAAAGAAACGCAAGCATCACCTTTCGGATCAAGCCAAGTTTTTCCTTCATTACGCGCGTCGTGCCAAGGCTCCCTTAGGCTGTCACTATCAGAGCCTGGTCTTTACACCCCTGTCGCAAAATGCGCATAGTAAAAATTTATCAAGCAGAAAGGTTTCACAAATCTGAAACTAATAATACGTAAAACTGCTCTGAGAGCAGGTTAGCATCTGCATTAATCTGAGAGGCTGAAAGACAAAACGTTCAGCAGATCAGGTAACTGGAAACATCCTCACGAGCAGCAGGAGCCTTCTGCTGTGCTGCCAGCAGAGCCATACGCCCCTGTCCTCGCCCCGCTCCCTCCCCTGGGGGTACAGCCTTCACCTTGATGCCTCCTGGCATAAATAGCAAAGCCAAAACACACCTACCTTACTGGCACCGCGGATGACCAGTATGCTACGCTACACTGCATGCGAGCACCAACTCTCCCTCCCGTACTTTTGCTTCCATACCATAATTAAAGCTGCAGAGCTGCAGCTCAAGAAGACACGGGGCCGTGTACCAAGAGACATGGCCCTGTGACCTGGGCAAATATTTCCACATTTAAATGAAAAACAAGCAAGGAAATCTACTGAGGCACCATTCACACCCAGGTGTAGGGAAAGCCCAGCCTCCTGACTTCGTAAGCCCAAAATAATACCTGGCCAGGCACCAGAGCACACCCCGGTCTCCAGAGAAGGGTGGGAGATGCCTGGGAGCAGCTCAGCGGTGCATGACAGTCGATGCTCCATCCCTGGATGAGCTTCCCACCCCACCGCATCCTCCTGCACCATCCCACGCCTGCCATGCATCCCCCAGCCTTTCAGGTGTTTTGCACTTTTCATGCTAGTCTGGAAGATTGCAATATACTGTATATTTAGGTGATGCTACATTAGCCTGGGATAAACATATTTGTTTCTGGTTTGCTGTTAGCACGCTCCAATGGATCTTTAAACAATTAGATACAGAAATAAGTAAAGGAGTAAGACAGGCATTGTATCCATCGGATTCATGTCTTCTAAGCTTTAGCGATCAACTCTTTAACTGTCTTTGTATACAGCTTCAAAAAAACCCATCTGACATGTTACTACAGAAAAACTAGCAGATTTCAAAATATAAGAAATGTATTCATACTGCACCTGTAGACATACAAGTACTGTAATTATTTTTTTCTGGACTTCAAAGAAAAGAAAGTCAGAGACTAAAAACAGAGACTATGAGGAGTTTTCCCAGCATTGTAATTCCAGTAGAAAACAGTGCTTTGGTCAGCTCTTTTGTGAACAGCTAAGTATTTTCATTTTTGGTTCTTCTGCTAATGAGTTCTACAGTTTCCCTTGCTGTATTTCCAACATATGAATTACATATAGACTCTATATTAAAAAAAAATAATTACAATTCTAATGAGGCACATATCATTAGGCCTAATGTAACTTTTGTTCAGGCTGCACTATTTCGGTCTCAAAGAAGGTAGATGGACGTGAAAAAGCTCAACCTGGAAGCCCAGGTCTATATTCGTCCATTCTTTAACCTCTAAGTCAGGATGTTGAGGATTACAGAAGACTCTTACGAACAAAGGGACCAAATCCTTCAGCCCTCAGTGAGCAGGAAAGCCTTCCCAAGGGAAGGTGGAAATCACCACGGAAGGTCGCCAGGCAATAGTCTGGCCAGTGGCTCAGCCTTCTCCGCTATAAACAGAGAACAGCGCTGGGATTTCCAACTGGGTGAAATTCAGCTGACCATGGACACTGACAGGGCTGCCATTGGTTTCTAAGTATCAGTAAAAGAAGCATATCTGGTTTATTTCGATTTTGCAACCCTTTGAGTGACACTAGAGGAAGTGCAGCTGCTTGTCTCAAGACATCCGATTAAAAAAGCCACCATAAAACCTCACATGCTCCCACCCACAAATACGGATTTGGATCTATTTGCAGAGGCCTCATTCTCACTGCTGCACTCATAAACAGTAAGGATTATTTTTAAAAGTCACAAGAGCCCATGCTCTGCACATGACTGGAGAAAAGTTCTGCTAGAACACCACCGGTAAGGAGTTTTACAAGGAAACTTCCCTACCCAGGGACAAACGTTCTTGTGCAAGCGCAGCTCCACATCACTTCAGGACTTACCAGCACAGGGCAGAGATTTCTGTATGAATGCAAAAGATACAGAATACTGGATTTGGAAGGCAAATCTAGATTATAGCAAGTCTACTTACTCGTTTACTGATTTTAGAAAATGATTATGACTTCTTTCTCACACTTCATCTTTGGAGAATATCATAGTTCATATACTGTGTTTGGTCATTTATAAAGCTGAAATGTTCAGCCCAAAGAAGAAACCTTTTAAAGAAGTTACTGCAGTTTCTCAAATACACAAAAGCTACTAAAAAGGAACAAGCACATCCATAGATATACTTTATGACTTCCAGATGCGATCTCAGATGTGCTACGAAATGATCTTATAATTCTTCATTTTAGAATAGATATTTAACAGTGACTTTAGTTAGTTAGTTAGTGAATTAGCTATTGTGACTTTTGCCTTATATCACAGATGAAGCTGCTATATGAGTTTTAGCAAGCAGCTAATGAGCTTTTTCATGTTAGAAAAGAAAAAGGAATATCAGAAAACCCTCCGCTTCACTTTCCTCCTACAGAAAGAAAAACATTTTAAACCAGCACAGAGGCTTTGAAGAATCCTTCACCACACAGAGGATCACAGGCTTTCCCACTCTTAGGTGAGAGGGTCCCCTGACCTGCGTTACATTACGGGGATCGTGGCAACAGCACCAGAAGTGGTGAAGCTGCTGGGTCTGGATGGTGGGTGACTACAGAAGGAAGACGACCACCAGCAGCATCTCCTCCTCTCACATGGAAGGCAACAGCAACCAAGACGTCCTCAGCAAGCAGAGGTGACTGGTACAGAGTCACGCAGAATCTCTGGGCAGTCACCCTCCATCCCCTCCAGAAGGACAGGTGGCACCAGAATTTGTTTAAAACATACTTTTTCTTTTTTTTTTTGCAAAAGGATTTCATAGGTCAAGCAAAGCAAGAGAAAATAGATTTCAGAGATGTTCCTACTGTTTTATACCACAAAGGTAAGGCAAGAGGATGAAGAAGTTTAAAATGAACTGTAACTTTTATATTAATCAGCAAGATGTCATGAGCTGAACAAGACCTGGCAACACTATCAAAAATACATCATTAAGTTACTGACCAAGCGCTCCGCACTTGGCTTTAGGCAAGACCCTGAGAAAAGAGGTCATCTTCTAGCCTTTGCAAGAAAATGTCAAGGGTTGTATTTCCCTCACAGCCAAGGCACCATGCCTCTTCATTATCCTTTCAGCTGACCGCGGAGCAGCAAATGAGATGTCAGCAGGAAAAAGCCTTTTGATCTGTCCCTGCTTCTACAAAATGACAGAGTAACAAACTCCAACCTCTTGCAGATGTTTGCAAGAACACTGCATTTAAATTGTTCTTCTAATCATTCTGAGGGGATGCTGAAACTTTTACAATTTCTAGTAAAAGCTTCCACAAGACACCAGATTATATAAGTCTGGAAAAAAATAGCTAACCTTTTAAGAACAAAAACTAAGAAAGGGAAATTTGGTTATTTCAATTTGAGTTTAATATTCCTAATCTATTTAATTAGCCTGTCTCAAGACCACCTATACATGACTTTGTGATCTACCTGAGAACTTACCATCACAGACAAGTAAATCCTGGCTGGCTTCTTGAACTAATTTAAAATTAAACACTTTATTTTCATAGAACTTAGTCATGATCATTTACCACCAGCCATTTAGACAATCTATTTAGGTTAACAGAGATAAGGCAAACAGTATTTACTAGTCCTTAAGTGAATTTCCTCAGCCCTCTATAAACTGCTACGCTTATCTGGTGCATTAAGACAGGACTGACCGCGGATACAGGGAGCACCACAGCCGACTCGCGTGCTACGCGCTGTGAGGAACTGGATCTTCAGCCATACTGCCAACCAGCATTAGCGAATGACCAAAAGTTGTTTTTTTTAAATTACTCATTTGGCATTTTAATAAGCTGGCTTGATAGCAAGCCTGTGAACTGAGAAGACTCAATTGTAAACTTGTCGCCCATCCCTGAAGAGGCTTTTTTGCAAGAAGCACGGGTGAGCTGCTGGGGCTGAGCTAACCCATCCTACCGAGCAACTCCTCAGGTATCTGCTTCTTGCACAGATACCTATCCACCTGAGAGCTTTCATCAGCTATCAAATCAGTTGAATTAAAGGCAAAATATAGTCTCCATACAGCTAAAGCAAATACTTTCACTTTATTAGACAAGATTGATGAGAACGGTCTGTTTCCACTTATGGCCAGTCCAGTACATGGAGGCTTAGGAATACAGCTCCGGTGTGAAATACTGAAAATTTCTAGATGACTAGGAGTGATTTAGACAAATATCCACATACATCCCCTTCAGCTTGCTTTCAGATGCAAAGTCAGTTTATATAAAATAACCATAACTGAAAAGCGATGTATATATAGAGAATCTCATCCTAGAACTACACAATCTGCCTTTTTTACTTTTGTATACAAATATCCCTAGAAGGGCAATAGTCCTGACTGCCCACCTGAGCTAGAATATTTTAATAAGCATATAATTTCTTCCCATTTTGTCATGACCAAAATGAAGGCAGTCTCCCATATAATATTTGATCTAGCTTTCTGTATGTGCTAGAATGAGGTATTTTCCCAAAAGTCTTCTGGCACCAGATCTCAAAGAATGCCAACCTGTCAACACACTTTGTTTTCATTGTTTTGCAGATCATTTCACAGATCAACACAGTTCAGTTAAGAAGAAAAAAAAAAAGGGGGGGGGGGGGCGGGGGGAATAGGCAAGGGACAAAAGTGGAAGGAAAGATAAAACGGGACAAGGTTTCTTCCCTGGACAATGACACCACCCCTGCAAGCCAGCAGCTCTAACTCAAAGCGAGCTGTTCGGCAACAGACAGGGCAAATCCTCATGGTCCTCCTTTTCATTAAATGCACAAGTCACAAGCCATTACGAATAGCAATGTCAATTTTTGCTTGAATCGCAAAGCTACTTTTTTAATTGTTGCCACCCACTCAAGGTAAAACTATCAAAAGTTATTTCTTAGTTGCCCTCCCTAACGCCATACATTTATTATGCTTTCAAAACTTTCTCCCCCTGAGAAGCTGAGGGCAATATATTCTCTATACACAGCTTTTCTATGAATTTCACATAGATTTTCTTGGGGGAGGAAAAATCACCACAGGAGATTCAGATTTTATGGAATAATCACTTTGCCTTAAGAAAGTATGTATTAGAGAAAATAAGACCTTTTCTTTCTAAAATTTCAAGAGGCTTTTCAGAGGGTATTTGTCTTAATTAGTGATTGCTGTATAAAAACAAATTACTGCAAACTATACTGAGATTCTATATAAACATATTACTACAAACTATACTGGGATCCAACCAGTTTTTAAGGGTCATGATAATCTATATTTGGCTGAGTGCCCAAGAACATCCTCAAGGTCTGAGGATATACCAGAGCAACGCACACAGTGTTTTCAGATACAGCAACACCTTTGGAAAGGTAAGTGACTGCACACCAGAGTCGTTGTCCAAATGTCATTTTGGCCTTTCACATTTACTTCCCAGTGCCAGAAAGACTGGATTTTTATGAGGTTAGATCAGAGAGAGGAATCAAAAAGAAAGGTGCTGTGAAAGCAGACTCTTAACACACGCTGTAAACCTTTAAATATTGCTGTGAGCAGCTCAACTACTTTCCATCTATAACAATTCAAGTAAAGTTATTAAAAGGTAGCAAATATTCCAGTTAAAAAAAAGAGAGGGAAAGGAGCAGCTGTGACCACTCCAGAGAAGATAGAGATTTGCTACTGAAAACACAAGGACAACTGACTGCATTTCGAGTCCAGGCTTCACAGTAACGATTCATATTCTCATTTAAAGATTCATCCTTGCTTTTATTCTGGAATCCCAGTTGTAGAGAGAAGGATCATGTACCTGGAAGGGGGGGAGCGAGGAATATACATGCTCTAACCTAAGCAAAAGGCAAAGCAGTACAAGTAGAATGCAGCCACCTACGTCAGAGTTTCATCACACAGGTAGCCTTATTTTGAGAGCAATATTGATATAACAGATTGGGGCACCGGATTGAAAAATCAGGAGACTAAGATGCCATTCCTGACTGTGCTGCTGGATGCCTGCAAGACCATGGGAAAGTCACTGAGCAGCTGTGGACTCAGAGAGGCAAGTTAAAGGTCTTCTCTGTGTCTCAAAGAAAGGAGAAAAAAACCCACAGCTTGCTTGTTAACAAGAGTACCAGCACAGCTAAATACCATTTTTATGGTTATTTCCTTTGGCGTGTAATGTCACAGAACAAACTCCAGTAACTCACAGTGCATTTTCAGAGAGAAAATTTGCTGTGGATCTCAGCAAATGTGTTTACTCCCAACCAAGGCCACCTGATCCATTTCTCCTTTCAGTAACTCACACTGGGAGCAGAAGGGGGATGCTAACACACAACACTAACCAGGGCGGGGGGAAAAAATAAAAAAAAAAAAGGTAACATTCCCCCTTCTTGGCCTGGGTTCAAGCAAAAACCATCAGGAAAGAAAGTAAGTTGGGAGAAAACAAAATATTGTATTGCCCCTACTTTCTACTTCTCCTCCTTTCTGTAGATTATCCCTCCCTGCAGCACTTTTGCTAATGTCATGATGTCCCCAACCAGTAAAACGCTCTGACATCTGAAAACCGGAATAACAGTCCACAAACAGATGTGAAGAGAGATGCTCATAACAGTCATTTAAATTTATAATATAGGGTGGTTTTATTTTTTGAACTCAAGTCAAAAATAACCGAAGGCTATACAGGCAACGTGAACTTTAGTTACGCATCCCATGAGTGAACAACCATTGACTACGTGGGGATCAAACAAATGAGAGACTAATAATGAAATGGTCTGACTGAAGTTACGCCCAAGATATGTTTGTAACACCCGGGTGGGTTTTTGGGGTGGGAGGTTTTTTGGTTTTGTATTTTGTTTTAAGGCTTAAAAAAAACCCAAACAATTTCTGGTAGATTTATTGTAAGAAAAATAAAAGTCCATATTGGATTATATTCTGCACAAGAGGAAATTAAAGGTGATTCATGACAAATCTTCCTGGCTGTTTTACAAGACATAGGAGTGAACAAAAACAAAAGGGAAGCAAAAGGAATACAACTGACCTCACTGTGCTTTCCTCCTGGGGGGACTAGTGGGCTTGCTTCCACTATTCTTTAGGAAAACCTTGAGGTAGTTTATGTACATCAACACAAAAGTGATGACCTTTGCGGGAGGGGACTGGACTGCTAAAAAACAACCTGCAATATGGAAAACTCTCAGACAGAGGTGAAAAAAATCCTGTTAAAACCTGTTAAAGACAGGCTGCACAGCCCGGCAGTGCAGGCCAGGTGAGTTAGCCAGGCACAGAGAAGCCCTCAGCTCTGAAAGAAGACCAAAGCTAAATGGCCACATATGCGGGCACGATTTGTTTCTATCCATATTTGTTTTCTCTTCACTTCTTGTTCTTACATCTTCCTTCTTGCCAGAGAACCTGAACCGAATTAAACGAACAACAATCAGCATCTGTAACGTGAGCTCTGAACTCTTCGCCCTTCCACAGAGAGAGTGGCGAGCAAAAAAAGAAAGCTTCACTTCGGTACGACTCACATCAAACCATCCAGATTTTAAACAGACGACAGATTGCACGAGAAAAGGAAATGTCAAAGATAAATACACCTTATACAGGTGCACAGAGCATAAGGTCTAGGACCACCCTTCATCCCAGTAGAAAAACAGGGACTTTATTCCACAGTTTCAGCCTAGCAATAAAGTAAAATCTATATCCTCTTGCTGCGGGTATTTCCCTTGTGCCAGAGGAGCACAACCACTTGCAAAAGCTTCATTTTGGAGCTTGAGGCTCCAGGGAAGTTTCTTTGCCTGTGGCTGGGTGGGCACATTCCTTCAGGCTGCCTCCTCCTGGGCAGGCAACAGATGCCTGGCAATCCAGTTCCAGGAGAACATCGTCTGTTAATGCTACCAAATCCTCTCCGGTTTCACGCCCTGGACTCAATCCAAGATATGCCCAGTTTAAAATATGAGCTGCAATTAAATGAGCCTGTAGTCAGGGTTTAGAAGGTTTTCAGCGAACTTTGCCTGTCAGACAGTTAATATTACAACTGTAATAGTTTTGGGCTACCTTATTATTTCCCATTGGACGGACTATCTGGGTCTGAAAAAAAGTAGAAGTTGCTTCTACAAAGCACTGCCTTTTTCAACCAAGGATGGCACCAACTCTGATATTCACAGTTCTTGCACTCAATAGAAAAGAAATGTATCGGAGTACTGGGTCTTGCCCTGAAACTCCTCCATGTCTTGTGCCTACTGTAAGTAACACGGGTGGGCAGTTATTCGTAGGTTGGTCCCAGCCATTTGAGGTGGCTTTCCAAACACAGAGCCCTTTCCAGCAAATAAATCCTTTCCAGGATTTATCCCCCTGCTGCTCAATTCCGTTCGCTGGATCCATGAAAAGGTTTGAGTCTCGACAGACAAGCCCCTGACACAGAATTTGGCAGCTTCAGTAGACACTTGAAGGTTTGGTTTGGCCTTTGAAAAGCTTCAAACTTTGCATGATTGTTCCTTCCTCCTGCTTATTTCACTAGGATATTTTATAAATGTCTACATGGCAAGCCTCAGACAGGAGATAAGGAAGTTTGTATTTTATTAGTTTTTGCCAAACCCTTAGGTTAAAAGAAAATTAAAAACAAACAAACAAACAAAAAACCCAAACAAACAAACAAAAAAACCAAACCACAACCAAAACCCCAAAACAAAACAAAAAGAATAGGGGACAAACCAGGATGTAAACTTGAAAGGCAAAAATATAAGGCAGCTACAGTGTGTGTGTATAAGTAGTTTTACAGTAATCATAGTATTGCAAATATTTCAAGTACCCTGATTACAGAAGTTGATGACATGCATTCCAGTCATCACAATTTTCTTGGTATAGAAGAAGGGTAGGACATTAGACAGGCCATATTAATCCAGGTTTTATAGCAGCTAGGTCACCAAAGCAAGACAATGTCCTCTTTTTCATGAAGAGTCTAAATTTGCATATAAAGAAGAAGAAGAAAGTCATGTACAGATGCATACATCTGTCTAAGGTATTTGTTGGGGTTTTTTAATTATTATTATTTTAAAATAAGAGATATTCATTTGGGTTAACTCAGAACAAATTCATTCATTTTCAGTGAGATTTAGCAACCTGGGACCCAAGACTTTTTTAAGGTAAAAAAAGGCAAAAATATTTCTAAAGCACCTAAAGCCAGTACACAGAAGAAAATATTAATGCTACTGCCTCTGCAAGACCTACCTGGCCACACAACTACCCACAGTTATTTCCCCATCAAAACAAGAAGTTAAAGGCTGAAAAGGGAATTGGTGAGGTTTCACGCAGAAAGCTTTTAACACTTACCTTTCCCTCGTACACTGGGTCTGGTTCGAATACCGCCTCTTCTGCTGCAACGCCAGTGAACCAGAAACGGGTGCACGTACACAGACTGGGGATGCTATTCTATCAGAAACAAACTAGTAGCATGCCCCGTATTTACCATTCGACAGGAAACATCCAAACTTTTTCTATTTCCAGCTCTGAAGTAAAGGTTAGAAGCACCTGTTGATACCAGTAAGAGATCTGTAGGATATTACAGTCCTAAATGAATAACTATACTTTTTGGTCCATTTATCATACTCGGCACTCCTTGCTAGTGAAGGTTAACATCAAATGAGAAGGTTTCTCCTTTAAATTACTTAACTGTAAAGTTTACGGTAAATAGGAGGATTCCCAAGTAGAGTGTTACAGGGTGAGCCACTACAAAAGTTATTTTCTTCTTTTATAAACTGAAAAATGCAAAAGCAGAGCCTCCTAGGTTTGTAGAAAATATTTACGTTCTTATTAGTATGTCAGCAAAGCAGATGGGAAGCATAAGGATAATCTTCATACAGATGCTGATAAAGAAATGGAAAGGCAATTCAAACTCCACTTGTCTTTTTCCCAAGCTCCACGCAGCATCCTTTCCGACTGCTGTTGTGTACTGCATCAGTAATAAATTCAGCCTGTTACTTTCTCTGCCTCCCATAGCATGGAAAATTTCAGGGCCAACCCAGCCTGCTCCTCCCAAGGTCCCCACTACACTGAAACTTTCAGAAGATTCACTTTACTTCAGATAAATCTGACAAAGTTTGGCAGATGCTCATCAACAAATATCATTTTGCATGTCCAGAAGGTTAAAAAAAAAAAAAAACCCAAACACAACAAACCATTGCTTTCAATGAGGACTCCAGCAATGAAATGGCTGCCATATATTATTCCCATTTTTATAGACTGCTGTTTACAGACGCAGTTATGCTTTTTTTAGAAAAGGTAGCTTCTCTAAAAGACTGATGGTCAGGACAGAAGGGGAACATCTTGAAAGGAATGGTTTTCACCAAAATAATCCATGGTACTGGATTAACATAAAGTCAGGCAAAGGTAATTCGCTCTGTAGTTAAACTACAGTTGTGAAAGGATTTTGTAGCATTCTCTGGCTAGACAGGCCATCTGATCTCACCGACTCTTCAAGTTCACTCGGCCGCTCTGCACATTAGAAGTATTATTACTGCCACCAGTTGTCTTTGAAGAAAGATAAAACCTGCATTTTTGAAGCCAAAAATGCTTCTGCTAAACCTTTAGGGAGGCAGTTAAAATTCTGGCCCTGTATCAAGGCATGGGAAGAATCCACTGCCCTCACACAGCCCTTTATTTTTGGGAATCACGATAGAAAAAGGGTTCAGTTTTGCCAGTTTTGTTTATATTCAGATTTGTGAAACCATGGTAATTTGTTAATATTTACTGATAAACTTATTTATTAGAAGCAGCTTGCATCAGAGGTTCAGATAAAGCATGGCACAAACTGAAGTCAGTTTTTTAATCTCACCCAATATGTTAGAGCATCGGGATACAGCAGATTCTCAACAACAAATCCCAGCATCATATATCTTCCCTCACAAAGACATACATTGACAGCGATGTGACAACTTTTCTTCCATAGTCACTCTTGAGAAGTTTTTCATTAATATAATCCAATGAAACAGTTTCCTCAGGTGACTTAGCTGTGACTACGACAGGCGCCCACTGTGCTAAAACCTCTTCTCTTTGCACGGCCTGCCCCCGAGCAGGAGACGATGGTGTAAGCGTCAGAGCCGCTTAGGAAGAAACACCCTGCAGCATGGCTAGAAGAGATATTCCTGGAATATCCATTCAGGCTTCACGTAGGTGAACATATGCTATTAACGGCACCTGCAGGTTGCTGGGCTTTCTCATTTGCTCTTCTTCAGCTCCTTTGGTGTGTTTAGTTGCCCGGAACATCCTTCCAGGTCATGGTATCAACCTGTCTTTTTCTTTACTTTTTTTTTTTTTTTTAAAAAAGTATCTTTAAGGCAACTCTTCAACACTTCACTTGCCTTTTTGCAATCAGTTCTCCAGAACAAAGGATCTTTTGACATACACTTTTCTAATTACAAATAATTAGGCCAAAGATTTATTAGCTGCACTAGGAAGTCCTTTTCCAAGTCGTTTTCCAGTATGTTGCAAAGACAGTAAACATATTTAAACCTCTTTCACAGGGATGAGTGTTGCCTCAGGTTTTCATTATACAGAATGATCTATATGAGCACCGAGGCAATTCACACTTCAAATTACAGTATCTGTCTATCATTTTCCTCAAATGTATCTAGTCAACTGGGCAACCCTGGAAACTGCATTTTCACTACCAGAAAAAATTATCTCCATTATCCAAATTAATTATCCATGAAGGTGATCCCACCTCAAGAACTTGCTCAAAACTTCTATAGTGTGGTAGCTCTACTAGCTTTTCTGAAGCAGTCAGCAAACTTTTGTCACACTCAAACTCTTCCAAAGCTTATTTTCATTCCCCGTCACTCACATCAAGAGATTCCCTTATCACAGGTTTGATTTTACTTTCACACATGCAATATTCAGGTGTTTCTTAGCCAGCTTTACAGGGCAATGTGCATCATCAGAGGGAAATAAAAAAAGCAGGAGAAAGCAGCAAAGAAAATAATACACCAGAGAGTATTAGAGCTGAAAGACAAAGCCACTTATCATTACTACAAATTTCAAAGCTTTTTAACTGATTGCCATCACCCTCAGTTTGAATTATCATGCCACTATGGAAAAATCAGACGGACCAATGACTAGTAAGAGATTACTACTTCTTTCCAGTAATTAGAAAATGGACCTTTCTGATGGTCATGTCAGAAGCATTAGCAATAACTATGAAAGATTCATATAAAAGCTTTTTTTCCCATTTTTCTTACAATTGCCCAAAGCAAAGTAGGACAATAGACACAGTGTCTGTCCCTGCTTTCAAGGTACACCAAACTCCAGAGCTATACATGCTCAGGAGATTCTGAAACTTGTCAGGAGTGATCTATTCAAATGTTTTGCCAACAACACTACCATCTGCACATGGATGCATCAATATATATATACATATATAATTTCCCAATGCAACATATCTTGCTGCTAGTGCAAAGTAAGTATTTTTATGGCAGATCCTCATAATCACACAAAGCATTCTTCCTGGAGAAAACCTCATCAGCAGACGCAACATTTCATTTTTAAAGGGTAAAGGGAGATTTCTGTATTTCATGTTTGGTTGTGAATTGATAAACAGCATTTTAATTATCCATTTCAAAGAGTTCACTAAAAGATGATCGTAGAATGGTTGAGAGCAGAGGGACCTCTGAAGGTCATCTAGTCCAACACTCCTGCTCAAGCAGGGCCACCTAAAGCCAGTTTCCCAGGTCCACGTCCAGATGGCTTTTGAATGCCTCCAAGGATGGAGGCTACACAACCTCCCTGGGCAACCTGAGCCAGCATTTGAAAACAAGAAAATTCACTTACTGAGAGAGCTGTCAGTTTGCACCCATTACCTCTTGTTCTGTCACTGGGCATCACTGAGAAGACCCTGACTCCCCCTTCATTTCCTCCCACCAGGTATTTATCCACATGGATAAGATCCCCCTGAGCCTTGTCTTTCCCAGGCTGAACAGCCCCAGCTCTCTCAGCCTCTCCTCATATGACAGATGTTCTAGTCCCATAGTCATCTTTTGGCCCTGCACTGGACTCATTCCAGTATGTCCATGTCTTTCTCATACTGGGGAGCCCAGAACTGGACCCAGCCCTCCAGGTGTGACCTCACCAGCGCTGAGGATGATCGCCTCCCTCGGCCTGCTGCAACACTCCTCTTAACACAGCCCAGGAGGCTGCTGGCAAGTTCTCCAAGACCTATTAAAACTCTGTCTCCTTCAACTCCCGTAAATCCGGGGCAGGGAGGGAATCTAATAGACATTCAGAAGCCATAGCAACTGGATTATAACCAAAAGATATCTGCAGAGTAACTTTCTGACTGGCAGTACTTCTAAGACTAGCCTAGGTTATACAAACAATATCCTACAGTGAAGTATTGTCTGTGACAATAGGATACAAGACGTGAGGTTTATACTGTACAAAAATTCACATGCATTTAAAACTTTGTTAATGACAGCGATATCCCTCATGTTCTATGTGGTAAACAGACAGTATTTACATGTGAGGTAGGTGTTGCCTGAGATTCAGAGCTCCAGGGAAGCCGCAGTACCTTGTTAAAAAGGGTAAGAGTGTGCTATTCCCTAATGTGCAAGTTCTTTATATGTGTAAATGAACTTTTATTTACATTTAGATTTTACACAGAAACTGTGCGATACGGAGCAACCACAGAGAGTCCACCAAAGGACCACTAAGGTAATTAAGGAACTGAGGTCTCTCTCTCCATTGAGAAAAGGCTGACAGAGCTGGGACCAGACCAGATGGCCTCCAGAGGTCCCTTCCAGCCTCAGCCATTCTATGCTTCTGTAAAGTTGTCAGAGCTCATATTTTTGAGTTGTGAGTGATTGAGGATGGGACTTTGACACTTTGTTCATAAAAATTAAGGATACATTATTCCTCCAGTGGAGTGGTAAGTAGGTTAAATGACAAAGAAAAAAACCCCCATACCTGCTAAGGTAGTCAACAGTCCAGAAGCTAAAACTAATCTCTCAAATGAAATGAATGCAGGTTCATCCCCTTTTGTAGTACAGATATGTTTTTTGAGGTCATTCTTCCTCTCCTCCCTCTACCAAAAGTAACCTTATCTCAGTATGCTCAAAAGATAGCATCTTAAACTCCTTTTACCCTTCTCATTACTGATAATATAAGGACAAACAGCTTAAAAGTTGTTACAGTTAACAGAAACTATAATCACTTTATCACAGGAAACTTTTCTTAAAAAAGATGAACAAAGATCATCCACTGACAATCTAAACCAAACTTAGGGTTATATACACAGAGTATATGAGTAAATAAAAGTTTTACCAACTGCCGATTCTCTGCCTGTCGATAAGAGTCAAGCTGCCTTGTAGGTACCCCACAGCCTCTCACCTTGCTGCGCCCAAACACCTCCAAGATATTCACCTGAGCCAACATAACTCATTAGGCATAGTATTCCTAAAATACCTCTGTGCTTCTGATTTCTAAACTCGATAAAATTCCCGAAGCAACACTTTACTGCACTGAAAACACTTACCCTTGCCCACTGTGCTCTTCATCTCTCCTTCCCAAACTCCGCAACTGTACACCCATTAGACCTTGTTGCTCCATGAGGCTCCTCTCCAGTCACCGCAGGCACCACCACTTGCCTGACACAGAACAGCAGGTCTCTTGGGGACGAAAATAACACTCCTACGAAGAACTGGTATGTACATCTTTAGTAGTACCGGTGTGATTTTAGTATTAATACCTACTGTATTACACCAGAAAAATAAGTTAAATAGATTTTATTTAAGGTAACCTAGATGTGTTTGTTACTGAAGAAAACTCATTTGTAAGGGGACACAGGAAGAAAGTTTGTACATGAGAAAGGCCCCTTCTTGTTTTTCCAATGATAAAAAACAACCATACATGCACGGAAAACATTTTAGACTACACATCTGAAGACACAGCTATAGAACAGCAAACTATTTCTTGGGAAACCATCCACCTACAAACGGACAAGTCCCTTCTCACTTGCTAAATGAGAGCGTTGCAAAGTAGAAGCGCACTTTGCTCAGCGTTACAATAAGAGATAATGCTGTCTGGTCCTAGGCTGCATAAGATCAGATATAACAAAGCAGTTGAAACCAAAGAGAAATCACGCACTGAAAAGGAAGGCCAAAGTTCTAAGTCGTAGGATGACAACTTGATTCACAGTTTACTCAAGTTAATGAAAAGACTCCAACTCCCGCAGATTTCAGCGGGTTATGAAACAGGTCCTGCAGAGGGAAATGTTCCAAGTCACAAACAGCAACGCCGTATTTTGATACCTAATTGCCACCACTGCCTATGAAGAAATCCCTGGTGTAAAATAGAGAACCAATACAATAATCTCGCTTTTTCATTTTAAAAATGGCATGAAAGGAACAATAAAAGAAAGTTATTGAAGAGAACTAGATTGTTCCCAGCTGTTATCATAAAATACTACAGCTGTTCATGTCATTGTAGCTAATGACCAGTTGCACTTTTTCAAAGATTGTAACACAGTATGACCATTGTAATCTAGATCAAACTGAAACTTGGCAAGCATCATGGAAAAAAAAAGACTTAAAAAAAATATTTAAATTCTGATTGATTTTTTTTTCTTTTTTTTTTTTTACATTTCTGTTCACACCTTGGGTTTTGTGTTTGGGGGAATACGAAGGGATTTTGTATGAATGGTTTCACATTCAAATTGTCAATTATGTTAAACTGCTTAAAAAATGATGGTAAGTAAAAAGTATTAAATTAGTAAAATTGTCTTTTCCAGTAATAAGAGCAGAATTCAGCTACAAAATCCCAAACTTATTGTTGAAAAGAGATGTGCTGAGTAAAACTATCTCAAATCCAAAATGGATGATGCAACATCTTTTCTCTGGAATCAACGACAGGGTGGATTTCCCCATCTAGAAGCTTTTAATTGTTTTGTTAACTGTACTATATGGGAACCAAATCAGATTTTTCATAAGGATTCAAATACACAAGTGCAAAGAAAAGGTTAAAACAGAAAACAAAAAAAAAAACCCACCTCATATATATAGATGTAGAAAAAATTTTCAGATACAACTCTCCCTACTGGAGCATTACTCCTTGACAGATAGAGAAAAAGCTAGGGGAAAGCACGTATTCCCACAGAAAATCTCCAGAGAACCTGGCACATACTATTTCAAGTAATTTTATGTCCTTTCTAGAGAAAATACATGAGTATATGGTTCCTCTCTAGCCATGTGCCTTCCCCTCCAAAGTCACCCATATAGAAGTATAAACCAGAAATAAGGCACGAGCTCCTGTTACGTTTGTTCAGAAATCACTAATTTATTAAGAAAACTAGCATCCATTTTCCCAGTTTCTCCACTTTAGGACAGAAGAGCACTTCCAGGGGAACTCCAAACAGTTCAGTAAGACTACCACCTCGTAATACATAGGCTACACCCATCTTCATAGGAACTAATCTGGGACTTGTTAACAAGTAACAAGTACAGCCACAGCAAAAGCATGATAAAAACCAAGCATCCCTCTCCAAAGAGAGAGAAATAATTGTTAAGCACAGCAATGGAAAACAAGTTAGAAGTTGAGCTTCTTTTTCTCATTTTGGGCCATTTATCTAGACCATAAAGGACTTCTTTCCAAATCATGGTTACTTCAAGACATGACCAGCTCAGGAGCTTTGCTTTATCTGGCCACACAATTACTGAGCGGTCACTATCTGCAAGTAAAAAAAAACCAACCCAAAACATTCAACATACTTTCAAAGACACTCACAAAAGCTTAAATTAAAAATTAAAAACTAATCACACACTAAATTAGGCCAAAAACCTGAAGTTTGGATTCTATTAATTAAGCCTATTGAACAAGGCCCAGAGCGAGCGTTAAAGACTGCCAGCAGCATCACATCTGCATAACCCATTATTAACACATGTTATTTTCACCATTCCAATCAGAAGTTCAAAGTTCACTTCCCTTCTTGTGGCAACACTGTACAGGCTTGATATTTTTGTATAATTAGCAAGTATCAGAGCCAACGTTATAGCAGAACTTGCTCCATAGCAAGTTAGTTATACTTTTTTGCTCCACTCCATCAGTTCTACATTGTACAACAGTCAAGATGACTCAAGAACGGTATTTTGGCCAACACGAATCTGATGCAATAAAACACCTAAGCTGCATGCCTCTAAAAGATGGGATGGAGTAAAAGAATATGGTGTAGAATACTGACATTGTTACATGGGTACCTGTCTCCATCAGTACACGTTTGATCCCATTACCGCACTTATCAATTTTGAAAGCCCTGTAATGCATCAGACTTCAATTATTTTGTGAAGTCATACATGCCTATCTGAAAGATGGAAAAATAGCTATTACTATTGGAAGATTTAATGCAACCATATTTTAGCATAGTTTTTCCTTTCTTTACCACAAAGATTTTGTACAATCTCTATGCAGACTAGGTTCTGCATCTTTTATGCTTAGAGTTTAAGGTGGGGGGTTTTAAAGTTCACTCATCTGTGGTGAACTTCAGGTTTTTTTCAAGTACTACCAACTTAAACAAATCTTACCTTCCGTTGCTAACTAACTTCTGTGTCTGGTTGTACAGACATGAGTGCTTATACTGCCTCTCTTCTCAAGTTAGCCAAAAAGCACCACCAGCTATGCTAGCCCTCAGAGCTTTAAACAAACTACATGAGTTAAAACTAAGAGTCCTGCTGTGAGAGTTTTCAATGTTACTGCTAAGCAACCTGCAAGCAGCAGCCAGACTGCAAAATAGAGACATCCTTCTGTGACAAGTTGGGTAGAGCTTGAGCAGTACACTGATAGAGGAGCTATTCACTGAAAAGAAAGCTACAGAGTCAGCAGCCGGCTGCAGAATTACAACAGAAGTCTGAGGAAGAGGCAGAATATACTTCCCCTATTCTCTCATGCTTCCCCAGGCACATAGAGATGCCTATAGATGCACCAAAGGAAAGACACGGTGTTCAGTGAACCTCTTGCGTTAGGTACACACACCCAAGTCACAACCACCAGGCTGCTCGACACGTTTAGTGATAAGTATGAGAGCAATAAGGAGAGAAAGCTTTGCAGAAATGTAGGAAAGTAATAAAAAGAAATGGCATATTGAAACACAAGAGGGAGAAAGTTTAAAAAAAAACAAAACCCAACTCACTGAATACCAAAGGAAGCTGCAACAGAAGTTCAGAACAGCACAGCTATATTTCTAAGTAGAAAGAGTTGTAAGTGGTAGACAGTCCTCAAACTAAATATTTTCAAAAGCTTTGTGACATACACCCTAAAAGGAACAAATGACATCTATGCCTTAAGCACATGCAACCCCCAGACACCCAGGAATTAACTTCTAACTAAAACCATCATTTCTGACCTCTGGTGCCTTTCCACTCTGTTCCTTTCCTCCAGCTCCAAACATAAACTGTATTAGCTGGAAATTAGTTGGAGATTGCGTTGGCATCATAATTCAACCTTAAATAAGACATTCATGTTCTCCTCATACAGCATTGTTACCATATCAACGTTAACATGCCTAACCTTGCTTATAAAAATAGATATCACAGTCAGTTTAAAATGCACGTAAATGACTGTCAAGGAGGTACTACTCTGGAGGTGTTATTTCAACAGTAGCAGCTTTCTGGTGGAGAAGTAGGGTAGGAATAAGTAGTTCAGATTTTTATCTTTAGAAGAAAAATTTACCATCACAGCACTTATTGGCTCCCTATTTCTCCACATACAATCTTCCATCCCTTCCTTCATTCAATAATTACATGAAAACAAGAACGTACCTGGGGTACAACCTCCAGCAATGATACATCTGACTCTACAAGCCAAGTGGCAGATCGCTCAATGAGCCACACACTTCTGTGAACTAGGCTGCACATACACTATAATATTTTTCAGAACTGGGATGATACTTTCCATCATTATTGATTCAGTAGCCATAAAATGATCTTTTATGGGGGAAAGTCAAGGTAAATGACTGATTATCAGGACAGGAAATTATTTAAGTGTTCAGCTGAAGAACCATCGTGCAATTGTAACTTGCATTTGACTCATGAAACCACATAGAAAAGAATATAAGAAGGCACCTTTTCATGAAGATTATTTGAAGTGGCTTTTACTTCAGAAACTTGTGGCTTCTTTCATGGCATGCTTGAGAAAAGTTTTAAGCAATATCTTTGTATCTTAAAATAATCTTAAGGAAGTACTTTTCTCCACATTCTTTAAAGCTATAAAGAGGGAACTATCCCCCACAACATGCTGCTTCAACATTAGTGGGAAGCATTGGATGAGTTAATATTCATACTTAAAATGGAGCACCTGATTTAAATTATAGTCCTGCTTTTGTACTTTAAGTAGGAGCCACTCAGCAAAATAGCAAAATAGAAAGGGGGCGGGGGGGAGAAGAGAAAAAAATTTGGAGTATCCAAGTTACAGGTACTTACTTATTGACATTACCCAAAATTACTTTTGACAGAAAATCCCTTCAGAAATACCAGATGGGAAGGAATGTGAGAGTTCTGGAAGTTGTGGAACTACAAAAAAACAATTCAAAACATGAATTTATGTAATCAAAGGGGAATATATTTTGCATTTGATCTTCCTGCCACAACCTGCATAGAAAAGCAAGCATAACGACGCAACGTCTATCATGTCTAAGTGGGATGCATGCAATGGAAGTAAATATCATTCAATTTGGGAATGGATAGGAGAGAGGAAACAACTGTTCCCTACAACATCCCCCAATGGAAAATGACCTCAACTGGCTCATATTTTCCAATTAAGTGAAATGCTGATAACATCCAGCATGAACTCCTCTTTCAAGTTTCTCACCACCACCAATGGTATCAAAAGTACCAGCTCTCTTGCAAGGCTCAGCCAAAAAGAGCAAGTAACAGCAGACAGCTTCAGCCCATGTGGAATTCAGCAGTATACAGAAAGAGGCTTTTTTGTTTGGTTGGCTGATTTTTTGTTGTTGTGGGTTTGTTGGCGGTGGTATTTTTTAAACACACAAACAAGGCAATTTTGTCCCTCACCTCCTATCAGTCCTGAGACTCGGCACACTCAGCAAGCCACTTTCATCATAGAGAACACGAGAAAAGCCTCCCACCTATGCAGTGCAGCAACAACTACATAAGAAAGGTGCCCTTCAGTTTGAGCACAATTTTTCCCCTATGCCTATACAGCAAAAGACTTGTTTTGCTAAAGGGCTTATTTACAAAATTATCTTAATGACTAAGAGGTTCAGTGAGTTCACAAATCAAAATAAATCACCAGCTTTATTACACAAGCATAACTGTCAAGCACTGTACTTTGGTTTTGTTTCAGTATCTCGTTACTACATTCACAACCCTTTACAAGTGTTATACGCCCATCACACACATATACAGGTTTACGCTGTGTAAAGTACACAAAGGCTGCAATACCCAGGCAGCATCAAGCTGACAGAATCCACTGGTCTTACACCTATTAACTTATTTTTGACCACGAGATAAGAACAAAGCTGTTACCTGTGAGAAAATAACAAACCAACCTCATTTGCTTTCCTAAGTAACCATAAAGCCCATGCAAGCATATTCAGTTGTTTTCTGCTCTCAGCTGCATCTCATATGGCCTTCTCATGAAGGTACCAGGGGATCTGTGATTACAGAGTTATCAGGGCTGATGTGGAGGAACACCCATCTCTTCAAACGAAGGTAAAAGTGGCTGGAAGAGAGCAGATAATCTCCAGCTGTAGCAGTGCCACCTTTCTGACATAGCTGAAAGTGGATTCTCTAGTTAATAACACTCCTTAAACCCAGATGCAGGCTTCCTTCCCAGTGTGAGTACATTCCTAAGTACTACAAGGATAAATTAATTAAAAGAAAAATAGAGTGAGCTTTCCTATGCCAATAGGAACAGCTACAAAGCAACTCCTTCCTTCCCTTCATGAGGATCAGGCAGATACCGAATCATCAGCACCCTCAGAAGGGGACACATAACCATTTACTGTCATTAGACAGCTATAATTACCCAAGTAACACTGGTCCTTGTCATACATTTCCTTACACTCAAATTTACACCAAAATATATACCAAATTCACCAACACTACTGACATTCAGGTCACCACCAAAGGGCAGCCCAGCACTTGTAGGATGCATCTATGCTGGAAAAATTGCATTTGATTCACAGAGAGACAGAGGCAGGCTTCTGCAATACACCGATGCTGGATTCCAGCCTGGAGCACAAGCCTTTGGCGAGTACACACAAGTCTCCCTGGACTAATGGAAACTCTAAACTTCATTGCTAGTTCCTATTATTGACAGCAATTTTACCTTTCATGAATCTGAAATTAACACTGATGGCTAACATATTGATCATGAGCTGGCATTCATATTATATTACAAACAACGGACAGCCTGAGCTGAAAGGCCATTAACAATGACAGGGTTTGAAATTCAGAGACAGCAGAGACCGGTGTCTAGTTTTTTTGGGTGTTGTCAATTGTCGATATAACTGCGTACACCTCCGCACGCAATGCTCAAGAGGAAAGGAAATTGCCAACACCAAGGTTCCCGAGCCATGACAGCAGCCCATCTAAACAGCTGAGGTGGAAGGATTTCATTAAAATTCCACCTTCCTTCAAAGTAAAGAAAAAGAAAAAAGGGGAAAAAAAAAAAAGAAAAAAAAAACCACGCACAAACCACTCAAGATACACAACCATCTGACCTGCCCAGAAGAATCAAAACAATCATTGTACCTAGCTAACAGCAAGATTTCCAAGAAATAATGCCTTTACTTCTACATCTGACTACTCCAGTTCACTTTCAAAGTTTTTATTTAGGATTACTCTGCTTTAGAGCAGTATTTCTAGAAGGCAGTAATGCAACACTGAATATTTTGAGGAGGTCAAGTAACACGATACGCAGCTTTTCCCTCCAGGTCGGTGGGGTTCAAATCTTGCTAATGTCAGTAGTGACCAAAAGCTGTTGACATCAGACAGCTGTTATGTGACCTATGAGGAATGAGCTAGTATCCTCAGTCCAGTTTTTCCTGGACAGGTATTCCTACCTTCACAAGAACAACCAAGCCCACACTCTGCCTGGCCAGTCTCAGGAGTCAAAACCCGTGTGGATAAGGAGAAACTTTTTCAGTCCTGAAGGAGAGCAAGAGCTGAAAGACGGCTCTGTCCAGGTGAAGGCTGCATCATACCTCTAACAAAAAGCAAGGAATTTCAATCTGTAAGTACGTCAAGTCAGCATTTGCTGCAACAGTAGGTTGTCCTGCGCTTTGATCCCACAAACCTCTGAATGTACAGGTTATTTGAAGTCAACAGATTATTGAAAACGTTGCTTCTCTACAGGATCACAAAATCCAGAGAGTAAAGGTGAGTTGTCTAATTTGCATCATAACATACGTACCATCTTAAGGTGAGCACAAGAGTAAATCAAAAAGGTACTTCTCAAATTGTAACTGCATCATGTGGACTGGCATACAGGATCTTCTTTCTCTTTAATTCTACAGAATACAATTTTGTCAACTTTACCAAGAGTTAATTTGCTTCTGAAAACATTAGGCACAAACTTGAATTTCTTCTTTACACTGCTCACTGCACAACAGTGTCAGATCCAAAAATTCCACTCCAACTGCCAAATGTAATTGTGCACATGCTGCATAACAGAGGTGAAAAAAGACCAAGACCTTATAAGCACTGGGGAGTCCTGAGCCTTTTTCCTCTTCTCCAAGAAGCATGTTTCATTTTTAATTCAAATCAGTTTAAGCACAGTTCAGACAATTCAATAAGCAAAGCAAAATGAGTGTGAGATGAAGTCCTCACCTATGGAAATACCCCACTTCTCAGGATATTTGAGGGGTTTAAAGCATGAGAAGACAAAAAAAAAAGGAAAAAAAAAGCCCCAAGCAGCCCCCCAAAGAGGCAGCTGTCAGCCACAAGCAATCTGCATGAAGCTGCTGGAACTGTAACCTCCCCAAACCCACCCCGCCGTTACGTAACGGTGCCGAGCCAGGATTTTCACCAGCCAGCCCAGAATTGTTGTTAGGAGGAGACATCTCCTGTCATGCACCAGCAAATTGAAAGGGTTTTTAAAAAAAAAAAAAAAAAAGCCAACCAAACACAAAAAAAAAAAGTTAAAAAAACCCCACACATGCAAACAAAAGAGAGAGTTTAATCCAGAGCCTGCATACATATGCTAAAAACATTTCCTTTCCAAGTAAGGTTTCATATTATATTCTAACTTAAAAAAAAATTAAAAAGTTGTTTTCACAAGTTATAGCTCACCAACATCAGAATATCTGGTTTTCCTCTCCGAAATACCAAGGCTCTCCAACTACTTGCACAGGTGCTTAGAAAGTGCCTTTTTTATTATTTTTATTTCTTACTCATTTAGCAGTGTGAGCCTATTTCAGCTGCTCATCTTGAAAAGGTACAAAACATGTCCTATAGGAAAGAAACAACACAGCAATCTTTTCCTATCTCTATTATTATTACCACCAATTATTTTCTTACTTGATTTCCTTACAGTCTCTGTGAAGGCAGTGTGAAGTGCCTATGATACAGCAAAGAATAATCCTATTAAGAATCACTTTACTGTGTACTACTCTGTTCAGATGCTATTTTAAGATCTTAAAAGGATTTCAATATTTAATAAAGGACTGAACCAGTTAAACAAATCTTCACATCTCCAGTGAAACACTGAGATTATGAGACAACAGTGACCAGGTGAGACAGACACCTAAGCAGCATGTATGGTTTGGTTCTTTTTGTTCAATACTTTAACTCAGTTTTAACAAAGTTGATTTCTGTTTTAGCTGCATTATAAAAATATCTAACTATACATACTGCTAAGTTTTCTTAGAAATGGTGCTTTCAAATGTTTGAGACCTTACACGTGTGAAAAAATATAAAGAGCAATTACTGACAAAAAACATTAGGATGTGCTGAAACCACTGAGGGTTTTGTAAATATAGAGATAATTCCTATTCATGATGAACACTGACTTGAGCCAAAGGAAATTCTGCCACAGCAAAGATGAGGCCATTTGGTCATGGGTTAGGACCAAGGCAGATTTAAAAAAAAAAAAAAAAAGTTAGGCATCCCAGAATCATGAAGAAGTCTTCCCAATATGATGGTCATTTGTTGTTTCCACAGAAGACAAGCATCAGCTAAACATAGCTGATTTAGGCTTCTAAAGCCTACTTTTGGCATGATATAACAGACTGACTACTTAAGCAGTAAATATTCCACGTCTTAGAAGGTAAAGGTAAATTCCCAAGTCATTTTTTATAAATTCTTATCATGCTTATAATTACATTTCTTACAAGATCTGAAGATCTACAATTTCATTTGGAGAGAAAAAAAAACTAAAAGAGAGGGGAAAAGGCATAGAACCTTAAGTGTAAACATAAATGCAAAAATATAAATAAAATGCCTTTCCAAATAATATTTACATTGAGTGTTTAGTTTTGGTGTACACTCACGTAAACACAAAAGTGTATATACACCAAGGCCGTCTCAATTTCCAGCCTCCTGTGTTCTGGAAGGATGCGTACTGCATCTGGGGTTTGTGCTTTCCACCATAACACTCCGTAGTGGTATACAGGCTATAACCCAACCGGATGAAATACACTGTATCCAAGTGTATCCAGCTATGTGGCCAGCCGTGGGGGGGGGGGGGGGGGNGGGGGGGGGGGGGGGGGGTAGGGAGGGACACACACCACCAAAACCCCAAACCACCAAAAACACACGCACTTCATACGTACCGAGAAATGCACATGTGCAATTTAAATCAGGCACTACCCCAGTAAATAAGACCTTGGTCTGTACCGCAGGGTACAATGTGTTGTTAATCCAAACTCTAATTTGTTTATACGGCCGAGGCTCGCAGCACACGCATACCTTCGAGCAAAAATCATGGAGCCGATACGTGTTTTGTACCGAGCACCC